>VXBT01006303.1:159190-171999 GCA_013400235.1 Oriolus oriolus
CAACAGGCCAGACAAGCAGGTGATGCATTGACAGGGAGCAGATGGTTTCCCGCCGAGGTAAGCGGGGCTCAACAATGAAACCATATTGATCATATTGCTCCTTTTATCTTCTTTGGCTTCAACTTCAGTCTTGAGGTTTCTCTGCTAATAACGCACACCCTCCCTCCCAGCCCATCCAGCTCGCCCCCAGCACCATCATCGCTGCCTGCCAGAGCCTCTGGGGAGAGAGGAGTGCGAGCCTTCACCCTGCCCACCCAGCTCCAGCTCTGTTTCCTCTCCTGCTGAAATCCTGCTGCAAGGAAGGAGGGCCAAAGGGTGCCCATCGCTCCTGTACTCCCCAGGACCCTTTAACCTCATCTCCCTTGTACCCCTCTGCCTGCTGCCCTCTTTCCCACTTAGCACAGGGGCGAGGAGACTGAGAGGTCCCTCTGCCCCAGCCTGACCCACTGAGGCACAACATCCCTCACTGGGCACCTCTCTCTTCCTCTTCCTTTTGCCCTCTTAACCTTGTTTATATGCATGTGTGTGTAAAATTTGCTCCTACCTGCCCTGTGAGGGAGAGCTCCATGGATCCCCTCTCCATTTGCCGTCTTCTCCCGTACTGTGCTTGTGGTCACAACTACTTCAGTCTGCTCAAATGTGTTCAAATGGAAGCAAAACCTGATGCCTTTCGCTACCTGTCCCTGTCGCTTCCTGTCTTTGACTGCACGCCCTTCTTCAACAGACAAACCGCCAGAAACATCCCCAGTCTCTCTTGATGCCCTTTCTCCTTAAGCATGCAGTGCCATGAGCACCAGAAGGAGCCCTGGCGTTCTCATCTTGCTCCTTCCATCGTGTGCCCCCACCCAGACACTGGTGTACAGATAAACAAGAGAGAGAACCCAGGCCCTCCGCCTGCCTTCCCCCTCGCTTCCCTCCCTTTCAGCAGCCTCAGCCCGCATTCACTGCTGTGTGAAGATGCTAAGCACCGAGGGCTCGAGCACTGTTAGCCACTATTCACAATTTTAATACTAGCTTCATAGCTGTCACATAAATTCATTGCTGACTGCAGGCTTAGAATAGCAAGAGGGAACTTTAAAATAAAGAAAAAGAAGGAGCATGTAAGGAAAAAGAAAAAAGAAATCCTAAGGGCAGTTTGCTATGGTATCTGCACTTGTTTGCAGGTGGTTTTGGAAACTATAACTACTGTAACTCCACACAGTGTTCTCTAAAGTAGCTGTCACATTGTGTTGTTGCTTTTTTTAATCTATTACACCAGCACACATGCACTTTTTTTTACAGTAGATAAAAATGCCTATAAAGGCTTCACCCCTCTCTTTTTTATAAGAAAAAAAAGAAAAAAAAGAAAAGCAAAGAAAGAAGCTTGTGAGTGAATGAAAAACAATGCAGGGTCACAAAGCTGTCGCAACCAATGTCATAGTGGTGCTGCTGGGCAGGCTTACAGAGGACTTCTTGTTCCTTGATTTTTATGGTGATCGGTAGAACGCATGTAGCACTTTGCGAACAGGTTCAGGACAAGTGGCAAAGAAAAGGCTCCTCACAATAAACTCTTTTCTACAGCACTGGGAGCATTATGCCTGCAAACACCTGTAGTTTTCGAAGAGGGAGCTGTAAAAGACACAAACAAAAAAATATATATAAATAGCAAGGCAAGACATTGTTTTCAAGTTACGCTGCATGTCACAATTGTGCACAATGGTGGTTTTTTTAACTCATCTGAGACTATGGAGTTTAGAAAAGCCCCAGAAATAATATTGAATACAAGTGCCAGAATTTAGACGATGCTGAGCTTGGGAAACAGAGAAACGAGATGAAAAGAGGTATGGAAAGCTCAGCCTAGTGATCTGGCAGGTTATCAGTACTGCTCTGCGAGGGTCCTGCAAGAACCAAGAGCCTGTTATTCCTTCTGAAACATGTCTCTGGAATGGACACCAAGTCTCTGTGGCCTGTGAAGCCAGGGCCTACCCTGAAGTCCAAGGAGCATTACATATGCCACCCCGGCCAAGGGCTCAGTATTACAGTCCAGATTTTCTTGTCTAGGTACTAGACACTAGTCACATATGACTGTTTTAGACTATTACAAAGGCACTTATCTTCCTCTTCAATGTTGAAATAAACTAACAAAATATCATTAAGAGGACATATAAAAAGGCTCTCTGGCTTCACTGACTTCAGGTTGGTGAAGGGGACATCTGTGCACCCCAAGATTACTCATTCCAGTAGGTGTATTGTGAGCCAGGTTCCCAGTACTTCTTGGGCTGAACACCCCTGTTCATGTCAGAGTAGGCAGCTATTTTCTTTAAAAACCTGTTACAGAGGTCCTTATTAGGATCCAGGAGAGCTCTACCCAGAGAGAAACCTCTTCTCCCTCCAGAACAGCCAAAGTGGTTCATTATTTCACAAAATTAAAATTTTGTGTGAAGCAGGCTTTTCTTCATTTGAAAAAACTGATACAACTTATTATGATTCTCTATGTCCTTCACCACACCCCTTTTCTGTCCTCAGTTTTTCCTTTTGGATTCAATTCATTAGGATTCCTGCAGTCTTAAATTTACCAAAACCCTTTCTTTTGATAAAGTTATAAAAACCCAACATTCATTGTCGTGATTGTTTCTGTTGCTAAGAACTTTGTTTAAAAAAGGAAAGAAAAAACCCCTCAAATGCCCCCAAACTTCATCCTACCTCTTCCTACATTTTTTCAGTTATAAATGTAACTGTGAATGCAACTTAGTAGATTGAAACATGGTATGTTTGAAGCACAAAAGATTGCTGCATGTTTCATTTGGAAAGCGATCTGATGTTTTGTCGAGGGCATTATTCAAAGATGGGGAAATGAGAGCATGGTCACCACATGACACTCCTCCGTGCCTTGAACTATCATGTCTTGTTTCATTGGGGAGTCTCTGGACTCAAGCATAACTTTTTTAACTGGAACACATGTACCAGGTTTTGGTATTACTTGACAGAGAGTTGCATTTCTGAGGGATCCACAGAAGTAAACTAACATTTGGCATTTTAAGATTGCTGGCCTGATATCTGCAGCTCCTCTGTACAGCTTCCCTGCAAACTGGAATAAGTTGGAAGCCACTGTGGTAAGGGTTGAACTGAACAATATGATCTACTTTATCTTAATAAACGAAATAATCTTTGTTCCCTAAACAATTTGAATATGCTTTAGTAAAAAGGGAGAACTGGGTTTTTCTCTCTTTTTTTTTTTTTTTTTAAGGTGGTTTGAAGCTTTTCGGTTCTATCTAAAAACCCTGAAGATACTTGCACAAGAAGAATGTAGCATGAAAATTTTAGAGCCGCAGTGTAATCTCGTGGGGGTCTGGCTTATCCTATTAAACCTACAGTTTAAAGTATCAAAGTTCAAAACATTGTTTCCTAGTGCAAAACTCCTCCTTTCCTAGTAGTTATCTTTTGTATTAAGATGACAGGAATAAATGGTTTTTTGCTCCTTAGATAGACTTTAACTGTAGAGTTAAATCAAAGGACAATGTATTTTTCTGCTGACCTCAGGGAGCTTTGGCTCGTTTGAAACTTCGTTGGAATGGCTGTGCAGGGCCATATGACTCTGATTCTGTGAGCTTTTACCCCTTTTGGCAAGTCTCACCAGAACAGTAAGTGTATTGCATCTGGGAATTTCAAATCAAACACACATCCTTGTGTTCCTTTCCTGGTGCCAGTTAGGTGTGCTTACCTTAGAATCTGCACCTGCATTAATTACCCTGAGTTACACAGCAACCTGTTATCTTTGGCTAAAGCATAACCAAAATTTTTTGTTTGGGACAAGCTTTGGGATATTTTGTGAAAACTTGATTCTGGCTTGGTGCGCTGGTGATAACATCATCAATCCTAGAAGTTAGCACAGAGCAGCAGGTGGGACAGGGGAGCTATTGCCGTTCCCACTTCCTGTGGGCTTTGCCAGAAAAGTGTTGTGAATAGGTGGCATTTTCCTTGCAAGTTTAAAGACACAGCAGTGCCATGTGCAGGCCGGGATTTTTGCATCTTAATTGTGTTACCAGCAGAACTGTGGTTCTCTAACTCCTCTCGAAATGCTGATGTGCTACCTGCCCTTTGTGATAATGGGGTTAAATAAGTTCAGTGTGACCAGCAGTAATTTACTGGAAAGGTGATATTTTGCCTGTAAGAACTTGAGACTGATAGCTTGATTGTTTGGGGTAGATCTGCTTTCTGTATGCATCGTTCGTTGTTGCTTGAGCATGGACTGAGATTAAGATATTTTCTTTGCCTTTGCATCTGTTCCAGACACTTTTTTGGACATCTCTGGACTGTTCATCTTTGAGAAGTCCAGAGAGATGTATACTATGGCCTATTTTGGTCAACTTGAAGCTGATCAGACAGTGAACCTCATATTCAAATGGGTATTGGCTAGGACAATTACAACATAATTAATTATTGCAATTTATCACTTTGTAAATCACTAGTCTGCAGCCTTACCCAGGAATTTTTTCAGCTTTGTATAGTTCTGCTATTACCAATCAAGAGTGAAACCATGAGGCCAAAACCTTTTGGGATTATCCATCTGAATACCTTCACTTATAAATAATTACTGAAGTTGATGGGACCAGTTAAAAGTATAAAACTATAGAAATTGTTGCAGCGGTGAATCTGTAATGTGCCTTTGTTCATTATAAATTGCTTGGTATAATTTGGTATGTATACAAATACCTTCAGACACGTATATTTATATATGTGCTTATGCATGTAAGCAAAATTTATCTTCTCTTCTAGCAGTGCCAAAGCAGAACTTTCTTGACCGTAAAGAAAAGAATGAGTCAAGGTTTTTGAAAATAGCTCAATACTATTATTTGTACTGTCATTTAGTTTTGTAATGTCTGTAGTCATGCTGTTTTCGCAGTTCTGTTTGGCTCTGGGGAGTTTGCTGACTGTGGAAAGACTATTCTCTTTGAGATAAAGTCTTCCTGACACTCAGAATATACTCTTTGACCTATATCTTCTATTTCTGCTTTCTCATGTGCACCCTCTTCCTTTTTGTTCATGACTAGGAAACAGATTAAAGAGATAGCAGGCAGTGTGAATTTTCAGCTCTAAAAGGGCCTTGAAGCATCATCAAATAAGATTATTACTTTGAGAAGGGCAAGGAGGATGCTTGGCTCAGCAGCCTGACAGCTTGTACTGACTTGTTCTTAAAGGTGCTCTCCTGGGCAAGAATTGCTACTGGTGAGCTGATTGTATCTGGGTAAGGAGTGCTGGAGAGGATGCTATGGCATTATCCACTACACAGCTTTTAGATTCAGCAGGGTTTCTCTTACAGGGTTTGTGCTTTAACAGTATTTTAACTTCTAAATGCTTCAAAATCTAGCTCTGCCACATCCCTGGTAACTGCAGTCCTTGGTTTCTGCGCTGTGGCAGCAGTCTGGTTGTGTGAAGTAAACTGAGGGACAGGATCCCAAGTTTCCTAATTGTTTCCTGAATGCACAGAGCAGGGAGCCTATGAAAGAGTTGGGATTAAATCTGCATCTGAGCAAAACAAACAGGACCAGTTTATTGTAAGCTGAAAGAAGCAGACTGGCTATAGTTTCTGGCTTTTGCATTATTGTCACCATGCTACGAACACCATGGCTGCTTCCTTCGTGCTGACAATTGAACACTCCAATATTCCATACCTTAAAAATCTAGTGTTATAGTTTGTTGCATGGTTTTCCACTCATTCATGTTGCTCCTCAGTAACTTAGCAATGACCAGTCAAGATATGCACACACCATATTGTTTTACGTGTTTGACTAGAACACTGACAGATTAATAGGAAGGGTAAATAGCTCTGCACTCTGTGGTGGCTCAGTGTGGGATGGCAGGATTGACTGCTGCCAGACTTTGTTGTATTTGCACAGAGGAAGCCGCAGCAAAAGCCTGCTGGGGCAAGGTGACGTGGGTCATGGGTATTTGTTTCTCATCTCTATAGAAAACAATTGTCCTCTCAATGGAAGACAGCTTTTGGAAACTATGTGGTTCCACTAGTGGGGAAGCATTTGTGCTTCCAGAGCGCTAAATAAAATGCAGCTATAGAGTGGCAGATATGTTAAGAGTCTGCAGTACCCTGCATATCATGCAGGAGAGTTTGGGTTCATACACTGATAAATTATTTGCATCTATTTCTTTGACTTGCTTAGTTTGGAAGAGACAGAGTATTACTCAGATTTTCATGGCTATTTTCCTGGAAATTTCTTCTATGCTGAATACTTTTCTTAGACATCATCTTAAGAAGAGCATAGGGGCTCCATTTGTCCATGAGATAGCTACTTTGGTTATTGCAAAAGATCGTTATTTTAACAATTGCTAGAGCATCACCTTGGAAGGTCATTTGAGACTTCATCTTTAGATATCATAAAAATTTGCAGTGACACTGAACTTTTAAAATGATCGTACAGTAGACAAGCATCTAAAGCACTATTTTTTTTTTCCTCTAGTTTCCAGTGTGAGGAGCATCACAAAGCCAGTTTTCAACAGGTTGATGTAAAGGTCTGAGGCCCAGAGTCAGGGGCATGGCTTCTTCAGCTATGCAAGTTCTGGGAGGGCAAACTGAGGCACCCCGGTTCCCTGAGTAGATGGTCTTGGTTGCCTCAAGAGCTGAAAGTCCTTGTGAAGGACATGTGAACATGGATCACCCGGATGTACCTTGAGTAGGTTGGGTACTGCTGGTGGTGACGTTATGGCAGTACAGACTGCTGGAATAAACCCACCTGAGAGGTTCCCCTGTGCTGATTCCCAAGCTACTCCTCCTGGTCCCACCGGGTACCTGAGCTCAGTGGCTGGATGCACTGGCTGCATCGGCACTTACTACAGCTGGGTTATCAGGCAAACCTGATGCCATTCCAAAGGTCACACAGAGGGCCCTGCCCATGGCAATTTTAAGCCGTAGTTTCTGAAACTCAGTCTTGTGCCATGACCTTCCTCCTTTCCCGAGCTATCTTTGAGGATATACTCTGGTTTTGCCACATTCTGCAAAGGTGCAGAGACTTCCCACCGTGTCTGACCACCATAGAGTGTTGATAAAACAGTGTTAGGAACTTTTCTGTGTCTAAAGGTTGGTGTGATGTTCACCCATCAGTTGTCTTGCTGTCTGGTTCCTAGATAAAGTTTTATTCTAGGTAAGGTGGTGGCTGCATGCAGTGCATGAAGAGTGCCAGCCTCATGCAGTGAAGGCATATGCCCACTGGAATATTGTTTTGTCTGACATTCATGAAGTTCAATTCCTTGAAGAAAAAAACAAACAAAACAAAACCAACAAAAAAACTGTATGGTTTTAATTTAACATGTCTTTGATTTCATGGGACTCAAAATAAGCAGTGGTAGATAGAGAAACCATTCACTGCTTATGCATAATTCTCAGCAATGTTGACAGCCCATAAGAAAATCAGTGAGAGAATTAACCCCCTATTGTTAAAATAATGTAAATACGCGACAAAGGTCCTTAACTGCAAAATAGGAGGAAACAAGCAGTTCCTCTCCTTCCTTCCTGCAGTGTGTTTTATCCTTTCTCTGCTCTGGGGTAATTATTTGCACTATAGGGAGGTGGCCATAAAGTACTGTCACCCTGAAAGTGCAGTGGCATGAGCAGATTGCTGTGGGGTGGGGTGGGCTGTGAGCTTGCAGTCTCAGACACTGCCTGGTGGCTTTCCCTGTTTCTGCACAAGCTGCAAAACCTATTTTGCATTGCTCACAGGATAAAAAATCCTGTGTGGGGGCTGTAGACAGTAATACACTATATATTCAAGCTCTAATTTGCCTCACTGAATTTGTTTTGTGTCGAGATAATCTGATGTGGTGATGTTTTACAGTAGCTTTGTTGAAATTACTGCAGAAGATCTAAGGATCCAGACTGTGCCCCAGACATTTTTTTTCTCATCAAGCAGAATATTTGAATAGGTTAATGGCCACGATAAACCTGTGGACAGTCCTGAACCACATCATGATGTGACAGTGATTAGTTGCTGCCGTTTGGTAATGGAGACAAGACTCTCTTTTTCCCTCATTTACAATGACCTTGCCAGCTGTCACTGCATCTTTTCAGCATATGCAGAGACACTGTGAGGCCTCCACGCAAAGGAAGAGGGTTTTGGCTGTAGTAAGTTTTACTGAAGCTTCAAATGTTCTTGGACTATACACAATGTATAGTTTACATATAAACTATAGATATAAAAAAATTCAGGCAGTACAGTCATGGAGAAATTAAATACATCGCTGCCCTGAAATTTATCTGTCAAGGTTTCTGGGCTTGCAACAGATATGTTCAGTTTCTGTGGTGTTAAAGGCA
This sequence comes from Oriolus oriolus, assembly GCA_013400235.1. NCBI lineage: Eukaryota > Metazoa > Chordata > Aves > Passeriformes > Corvidae > Oriolus > Oriolus oriolus. The sequence goes on from VXBT01006303.1 coordinate 167,490, forward strand.
CAATACAATTACAATATAAAGAATCTTTGCTTTTATGCCTAGTGCGTTGGACTGTGAAGTCTGTAGAGTCAAAAGGAGAAGAATAATATAAAAGAAATGTTAGTGTCAAATATAAGAGATAGAATCGCTTCCTAAGTATTCTGTGCTACATGGCTTTATGCATCAGTATTCACAGAGTCTTTACAGAGGCTTCCTATGAATTTAGGAATTGTTTAGGAATTGCAATTTCATGTTCCCTCTGAAGACGTTTTCTACTAGGGTTTGGTGCTGGGCCACAACACAAGGGGTGGTAATTTCATCCCAAACATTCTAGTGTTTGAAATAGATCTGTTATAGCATGAATATGCCATGCAGAAACTGCTCTGGCCAAAGAACTGCCTTAAGTTTGAGCAAAGAAGTTACTGCTGTGGCTTTGGAGCTCTAAAAATTTCCTCTTGCAAAGCAGTTGGCTGTGAGGGTAGGAGTCAATAGATAAATGTGGCAGCTGGAACATGAACAAAGATACGGGAGGTCTGAGAGTGTAGGGAAAGTGGGATTCTTAGAGACATTATATTCTCCTGTCCTGGTGTGACTTTTAGCTGGCTGGATCTGTACAACATGATGGAACAGATGCTTTCAATTAGTGCCCATCATATTATTGATGGCTCTTCACCTGAATTATACATGGTAGTCTGCATCAACAGCTGTGCATTTAGCATTGGTAAAGAATGAAAGTAACCAAAAGTTGGATCAAATTTTGCTGCTACAATTGAGTTTTCTCTACAGGGTGCCTGTTGAGAAGTTAGTTGTTCTTGATTCATTATTTCTGGAGAATACCCCCTATTTTACATTTTTGAGGCATTGCTTCACTGGAGATATTGAAGAACAGGTTAGATGCAGTTCTGTGCCATGTTCTCTAGGCTGACCTTTCTTGAGCAGGAAAGTTGGACCAGCTGACCCACTGTGGTCCCTTCAAACCTTACCCATTCTGTGATTCTGAGGTTGGTTTTGTGTTTGCCGAAACAGGTGACATAAATTGATATTGTCAGAGATTTCACTGAGAGATAGGCGCCCAGTCCCCAAGCACCTTAAAAAAAACTGTGCAGGAAGGATGTCTCCTGGTTCACAGAAGTATATTGCCATGTAGTACAATAAAAAGAAAGGGAATAAGCAGATGCCAATTTACCTTCTTTAATAAATTCACAGCCAGCAACAGTGCAGACAGTAATGAAGGGTACAAATGCTGCACTATGCATGCACAATGGGTGCTTTCTATTGTGTGTTTAATAATTTAAAGTCAATAAAATACCTTGATCAAAGTCACTGGCTCTGGAAGTAACCAGACAGACATTGGTTAGTTATGAGCAGGACTAAAACCATAATGTTAATTAAATTAATTTATTATTAATTTGCTGCTTTTGCCTGCTCCTTGTCAGGAAAGAGAGGAATGTAAAGTTGCTAATTGACTTACCTTTCAAAGCATTTGCAGGAGCAAGGCATTCCATAGCATATTTCAGTACCACCCTCCAGGCTTGCCTGAGCCCGTATCAGAGGAGTTGCTATCTGGCACAGGGGCTGAATTCTGACCTGGTCAGTGGGAAGGAGGGCACAGGACAGGGTATGAGCCCAGGTGTAGTAGGAACTAGCCTTAATCACCAGCATGGCTTGGAAGTTTCAGAACTGGGAAAGATGTATCCCATTTGAAAACAACTCTGGTGTCTCCCAAATGCTATTAACAAGGTGGGTGGTTAAACCCCCTCGGATTATGTTCTGTGCCTTTGCTAATTTTACTGCCAGTGGTCCTTATTTCATGGTAGTAAATGCAACAGAAAGGGGGTCTAGAATCTGGAGTTCCCTTCAAATGCATGACAGAAAGACCTCTATAAAATGGATTACACCTAAATGGTTCAACAGTTAAAACTACAGTTAAGACACAGGTGAAATGTAGAATCCAGCAGCAGAGTGGCTGCAGAAGTACAAAAGGAACTTGAATAAACCTGCCAGATAAGAAAGCCTTGCAGAGAGGAGGACTGGTCTCACTGCAACATGAATTATTTGGCAGTGTTGTCACCCTTCTGAGCTGCTGGGAAATGTATGTATGAGCTCCGGTGGGAGCCTGCAGTTCTGGATCCCCAGCACAGCCCCTGAGCCTGCTAGCAGCAAGTGTGTCCTGTCTCATTCAGGCTCTGTGAGCTTTCCCTCTTTCCTTGACTTACAGTGCTGCTGGCTCTGGGTTTCACATAAATAACCCTTGAGTCATTACCCTGCCCTTTCTGTCAATACAGTGGCAAATGCTGACAGCAAAACCACTTGTTACTGGAGCACTGGTTCTTAAAAGGCTGTGACTAACCCCACTCTTCTCCTGCAGAGCAAACATTATTGATAGTTGTCTGCCACAGCAGTTTGTACAAGTCCTGGAAGAAAGTCAAGCTTTGTTAAAGAGGATGAGTTACTCTTGTTGCCAGTTCAGGAGATATTTTTTAGGAATTTTACTTTTTGCAATATGCCCCTAAGGTGAGAGCCAGGACAAGCTGTTGTTTTGGAGGACCTGCTTGCTCTCTACCATCAGTTATTGCTGCAAAGTTCTCCTGATCTGCAAGCAGTGGAGTGGCGAAACCCCCGTGGTTAGAGGGAAACTGCAGCCATGGGCACTGAGAGCTGAATTCGGGTTTCTGCTTGGAGCTCACCCTCCTATTATTAATAAAAAATTTCTAATCGTGATATTGAAGTTCATTCAGGCTGAAATTTAATGGAAGCAAAGTTGCAATTGGGAAGTCAGTTGGTTTTGTGGTTTGGTTTTTTTTTTTCCCTTTCTTTTGATAAAAATGTCTTGAGCATTCACGCTGGTTTTGAGCTGGTTGGATTATTTTTTTCTGGTGGATGGTAATTTCTTTTTCTTGAAAATGCTCACAGATAAACCACACAGCACCATTCACAGTGCTTATGGAGGCCAAGACGTAAGAATTTTTTTTTGCTGTGCCATATTATCCCCCTGGTCTTGCAATGAGCAGGAGGAGTCAGTTTTATGTGGCCGTATTGTGGATCAGTGGCATTGTCTGGTGGCTGTGGAGACAGCAGTCAACTTCTGTGCTATCAAATTAGTTCCTGCAGAATTTAATTAAAGAGGTCTGTCTGCAGCAGCACTTTTTCTGGGTAGCGTTTTGGAAAATGCTTCCTTCACATAAAAAGATCTTGCCTCTTTGTGTGTCTTTATTCCATTTTGGATGTTCTTTTAATCAAAGCTTCTGCTTCATTGAAAATCCGCATCATGTACAAACATGCTATGAAGTTTGTAACTGATGGGAGCTCATTTCAGAGACAGAAACGCTGCTGAAAGCATCAATGATTTTGTGAAAGAACCAACCAGCTCTTGACAACTAGCAGCTTCTTTCAAAATCCAAACATTATGCCCTTCTGCCACTGATTTATTTGCTTACTGGTTTTTCAGAATATCAGTTGGTTCCTTCAAGTACAGCTAAATTTTCAAAAGACAGATGTGTTGAGGGTTTCCCCGAGCTCAAAATCCATTTTCCTTTCAAAGCAAGCAAGCAGAACTGCAGACTCCGTTTGCTTATTGTGCTCCAGCTCTTCACTGGGAAGCAGGACCAAGGGCTCTGTGCGAGTGAGATCTGTCATACTGAGCTAGCTATACATTTTCCCTCTCCTAAATTTCCACATGGAGGGTGTTTGTGGCCCTCCAAGACCAACTGCCTGAATGCCGGGCATGACGGCAGCCTGATGCCTCACACGTCCAAGTCCTCCAGCTCCCCGCCGGTGGAAACGCGTCGCGTACGAAGGAAAAGTAAAACACAAAGAACAATTATAGATCTTTGACGGCTTTCTGACGCTGGAAGGACCCAATCAAAGTTTCTCATCTGACTGTCCTGAAGAGAGGAAAAACACTTATCTTAAAGATTCACAATCTGAGAGCCCGATAGGATCTGCCGTTTCCATAGAGCCGGGCCCTAGATTTCCCTTTAATGTAATTAAGCCTGAAGATTTATGAATACAACAGGCCAGAACTTGATCCATGTTCATTTTCAATTACTGCAGTGAAAGGCCTCCATCCAGATGTCTCTATTTACAGCATTCACACAGGCAGGACCAGGGGCTGGGGGAGGAGGGACTGCAAATTGTCACACTTGTTAATTCTTCACTGAGGACACTCAGCAGAGGTCTTGGCTTTGACCCCGCGACAAAAGGCAGGGGTCTGCTGGTGCAAGTGCATCAATGATGAGGGGGCTGACCCGCCGACCTGCCAGGGTCACTCCCTCTGCTTTGTAGGTATTTGGGTAATAATGGGGGTTCATTCCTTATTTTTATTTCTGTTACAGTGCTGGGGCAGGGAAAGAAAGAGAGGAGCTCTGATGTGAAAGACAAACATACATAATGAGAGGATCAAGCTTCCCCTGGCAACAGTAACGACTATGAAATGCTACAGGGGAAATACACAGTACTTAGTGACCCACATAATCAGGCCTATTTTAGCAGCATTGTTTTATTTTTCTTTTGAATGTTTCTTTTTTTTTTT
>VXBT01006303.1:172039-229540 GCA_013400235.1 Oriolus oriolus
TTTTTTCTCATGTTCCCAGATCCATATCTTAGTGCAATGAGCGATATTTGGGCATAGCATCTTTTCTTCATCACCAGACCTAACCTGGTGTTAGGTAGGCTTTTCATCACGCGTGTGGTGGCTGGTACAATACCAAGTGTTGTACTGTCTGTCTGTATTTTCATTCCAGTTCCTCAAAGCTCCTGACAGACACATGCTAGATGCTTCCCCCCCCCCCCCCCCCCCCCCNNTCCCCCCCCCCCCACTTTAAAAATGCTTAAAGCAAAGTAACTGAAGTGTCACTGTAAAAGGAAACCGTACCTTTTAGCCATCTACACAGAGCTCGGGGCTTTGTTCATCTTCGACAAGGCTGGTGAAACATTGTGAATTCCTAAAAGCTGCAGTTTCTCTCTCATAATGGTGTTTCTATTTCCACAACACAAGGAGCAAGGCTGTGACAGGGCGATATTGTTTTCACTGAACTATAACTGCATGTCATAAATGAAAATATCTTCATTAGAGCAAACCCCTTTACAAATTTTCCAAAAGGATAGATTATTTCTTGAAATGGCAGAAAGTGTTCCACTCCATTAGCATTTCAAAGAGATTTATTTCTTTTGCCTTCTGAAGCTGTACCTTTTTGACTTGCAGATAGGCTTAGAGGTTTTAAAGGGATTTGAACAAACTTTGCCAAATGTGAAATTATGAGCAAAACCAGAAGCCCAAAGCATCCATTCCACAGTGAATAAAAGCTGCATAAATATTGCCCAGGAATGGCTATTGTATTGTATCTATTTGGAAAAGAAAAGCAAAAATGAGGAAAGGACACCTGATGCTATCAAAACCAATTTTTTATCATTCATTGAGGTGAAATTCAGAAGTTCTTAAAAAAAAATAATTGAAAACAACCCAGGAAGAGTGGGTGCCAGTAATCAGAATAGCCATAGAAACATTGATTCATGTAGGTTTGAAAGGACCTTTTAGATCATGGAATCCAGCCATTGTAAGCTGTGTCACTGTTGTAATCAGTTGGCTACAGGGTTAAGAATCTGAATGTGATTTATACTCAGCTATTGCTCACACCACGAGGTATATTGTAGCTTCAGGCTTAAGACCTATTTGAGTTTTAGGCTCTCCTTTTTTTTTCAGCACAGATTTCACCTGGGACTTGCTAAGCCTTGTGGCTTTAGGTTTCAGTGTAAAATGTTTCTTGGATGAGGCTCCTTGTTGTCATATGGGGTCTGCAGTCCTACTTGGGAGAGCAACCATTTCAGAGTCTCCTCACAGGGTGCACAGTTCTTGCCCCTCTGTTTTGGGATAGATTCCTCTTGTCATGCTCCTGGGTGTCCCACCCCCTCCAGTCACTCTGAGAAAAGCCAAGGACAGTGGCCAGAGGTTATCAGGGAGGATTTGCTATTCAAAAGACTGATCAACAAAAGAGAAAAGCAGCTAAAAATATTTTGATAAAAGAAAATTCAAGATTTTTGCAGTTGTTTATGTCTAGGGTGAGAAGATAAGAATCCTCAAAACTTGTGTTAAATTGATCCCAAACCATCATGCTAAAAGGGATGGGGAGGGAGTGGTAAGAAGGAGTAAGGGAAACATCTTCTCATTAACCATGGACTGATCACAACCAGGTTTTTCCAGCTGTAATTTATAACTCTTTTTCATAAGAAACAACCACTTTACTCCCACATAGAAAGACAAGGATTTATTTTAGAAACGAATAAGTGAAGTTGAGGCTATGTGGCTTGATCTCATTGCACTCATCTGTTCAATTCTTGCTTCTCTTATGGTCAGGAGAAAGGATCAGCCAGTCATGGCAATGCTTTCCATCATCTTAAATAACCTCTGACTGTGTCTCACAGAGCTAGTCTACTGAAAATTGGACCAACACAGAGCATTTTGGAAACCCCCACCTGCAATGGCCTGTGATTAACATTACAGGTGTAGAAAAATTATGTTAAATATACACTCACATTTTCCATGCTATCTTGCTCCGTTAGCGTTTGTGTTCTGTTTTGTTCTGGATGTCATCCTGAACAACCTTTGTAAATTGTTGTTTCATGTAACCATAGAAACTCATAATTTCAGTTGTTTCTGATTAAAGAACGTTGACAAAAGATGACAAAAGAGACTCCTAGTTTGAATGAATATTGTAATATGAACATGTTGGAAAAGAATGTATGTTATTAATCAGATTTGTCCTAGCAGAGAATACTTTAGCTTCATATAATTTGATATCACAGTTGAACATGATTACATCTTGACTACAGGAAGTAAAAGGGATCCAAAATTTAGCTTTCTTCCCTTAGGGAGGAGAGATTTTCTCAAGCAGTGTGCTGAGGCAGTGCAGTTCGAGGTCCACTTTGATGGAGGAGGGATTTGAAGTCCACAGGGTAGACCCCAGCCATCAAATTGCATGGCATTTTTGAAGCAGCCCAGGGGTTGCTCTCTGCCCAGGATTTACTTGTGTTAATACTCAAACTGAAGTTTTATACCAGATTCTCACAGAAGCATGGCTCTGCTGAGGTTGATAGAAATGTGCTGATTTAAATCAGTTATAATTTCTTCTTCTGCAGTTAACAAGGATCTCATATCCCAGGACTTCAAAATATATGTTCCAAAGGTTGACATTCAGAAAGTTGCATATTTGTTTACTAGGAGCTGAATGTGAACTATTACTATAATGTAATTACAAGGAATAAATACTTCGTGGACTCTTATAATTTTCTTTTCATGACATATTGAAACACTTCTTAGTTTTTATTTTTTTTGATACTATTTATCTACCTTTTCAAAGGATCTATTCTGAAATATATTGCTCTTGTCTATTTCAGTTTTAAATGCAGTAGTTGGTAACGTGTTTACTTTTCTCTGCCTTGCCTTTGGTGGTTGCATAGGAGTTCTGCTGAGGCAGGGGTTTCAATGTCAAACATACTAAAGCAAGAAAACTTGACAAAACAGATTGTCAGTTGGGTAAAACTTGGCAGAAAAAAAAGTGGTGGGTGCTAGTTTGTGAACGCAGTTGTCGTGGGCGACAGTCAATGTAGCTGAGAGGTGTGATGTTGCTTCTGTACTTGTATAGTTTTGGTGTCTAATGGAGTCTAGGAATCTGAGTGTTTGATGTGCTGGTCTCTCTCTCACACACAGTTTACCTGGAAAGAGGGCAGCAATGCAAACCTGCTAGCTCTTCAAAAGGGAACACTGGTTCCTCTGCCTCCTCCTTCCACAGGTGGCACTGGCATTTGGGACCTCTGTGGTACTGGTCTGTCTCACCCATGCCCTTAGGGAGGGTTCTGGATTTGAATTTGACTCTTCAGAGAATGCTTTGGGGTAAAAACAGGAAAGGGATGGTTTGGCTGAGGTGTGAAAGGAAGCCTGATCTCTGAGGATATACCAACATAATTCTGGTGCCCTCACCAATATCCTTTTCTGCAGTAGAGAGAGCTGTGATTGCCAGGGTTCCCGCGTGTGCCCAGGTTTTATGCATGTGTTAAAACCTGGATTTATTTGATTGGACACTGGGACCATTCTTGGTACAGATGTGGTTGCCCATATCCTTTGCAGTTTCAGATTCAAAGCTAGTAGATCTGTAATTGCATCTCTCTTACATGGTTAAATTTTCCACTTGGCAAAATGATCTGAGGTGATGTAAGCCGCTTTTATTAATAAGACATAACTCTCCCTTTCTACCATACTCTCTTGAATTCTGCTCCAGGGATGGCTGAGTTTATCCTAGATAATCTCAGCAATGAGATTTGGTTGTTTTACTCTCCTTGGAAAGATAGTGTAAAGGGTGAGAGGTCTAAGAAATCAAGATTTACTGCCAGCATCTCTGACTAATGCTAGTACACAGAGCGTTTTCCACGTGTTCCTGTTTCTTTATGAGCCACAAACAGTAACGTTATCTTGAACTTTCACACACTGGACAAGTTTGATCTGCTGTTTTACAAAATGTTAGTTCAAGTCTTATTGTTATTTATCCCTTGAACAGCAATCCTTTATGTCTGTAATCACATTTATGGGGTTTCATCAGACCTCAAGAGTGCACATTCCTCCTTTAGTTTATAATTTACATTATGAGCTCATACCTGAAAATACCTGTGAAAAACCACTTGGCTTGCACTGGCATTAAGTGGATAATAATGATGTAAGCTCCCCCCCCACCACCCCGTACTGCTTCTGTCTGAAGATTTTGGGCATCATGTCTTGAGCCACAGCACAGAAGGTGAAGATACACTTATGCAATCCTTTGAAGCACCAGCAAACACATATGTTTTGCTTTCTCACAGAAATTAGGTAATCTGCTTTATATCTGAAGTATAAATGGCTTCCTATTACAGGGAAGAAGAAAGGTGTGTTATTTTCAGAGGGACAAGAAAAATCCTAAACTGACCAGTGGCTCAATATGGCAGCTTGGTCTCTTGTTTCAGAAAAATATTTTGAAGCAAGTAATACTAAATAACTCTATTTAAAACAGAGTAAGTGTGAGCTGGAAGATGGTACTCACTCACTGTCTCTAAGTCTTCGAAGGCCAAGATGTTTGTAAACCTCTTCAAAGTAGCCTCAAATTCAGTATCATAAAAACATGAGAAGTGTTTTCCTAACCTCTACTGAACTATATAGAGATATGAAGGATTGATCAGGCTTTCTTAGGGTTTTTTTTTCTGACTGATGAGCTGCACTTGTTTGCTTATTTTTTTTCAAAATGCGCTTTTTATTAAAAACATCTGATACAGTAGGTAGAAACAACATTTCTGCTGTTAATCTAATATAATTGCTGTTGTGAGGATGGTTTTACCTTGGTCTCTGAATAGAGCCGGGAGTCTGTGGTCACACTGGTGTGTTACAATGCTCCCTTCAATATTCCATTCTTTTATGAAAGTAAGAGCTAGAAAATTAAAGTATTAAAGCTGAAAATCCCCAGTGCAACTTCATGTTAAGTGAGATGCTGTTGTTCACTTGTATTTTGTTTTTCTCCTTGTGAATTTGATAAATGAGGCACTCGCCACACCAGTTGAAATTTCAAACCGCGTATTTTGCTGTGAGGTTTCAGATGAAGTTTATTTGCTGCCTAGGTAACAAATCCAGATGTGGCACTTGTCTGTGTATTTTACTGAATTATGTGGAACAAGCTGAGGACAAATACAGGAGACTGTACTCAGTTAAAGCATATGCTGTGGCATCCCAGTTTGTGTTACTAGGGAAAACAAATATTGTATCCTTGTCATTTGGATTTGCCTGGAAGTGAAACCAGAAGCTTGGTGTTTAGACACGAATAACTGCCTGTATGATTTCCATTATCTTTAGCTGAGCTAAGATTGTTTTACTTTAGAAAGTAATTGCTTTGTGTATTGATTAAAGCCTCACAACTACAGTGTTTCAACAGAGAAGAAAATTCAAGCAGAGGGAGGAGCAGGACTGATTCCTGCTACAGAAAATTAACAGTAGCAAGTGTCTTTTTATCTCTGATAACTTTAGTCTTGGATCTGGTTTTCTAATTTTGATTGACGTTAAAATGTATGTTTCTGAACAGCAAAGTTCATCTTGCAGCTGGAATTAATGCAGTTATCTATAATAATTTTGCACATCAGTGTATACAGAGATAATCCTTCTTGGAAGACCAGCTGCATTTTCTAGAGTGCAATTCACCTGGCAAACAAAAGCACTAATACTTTGCTGCTAAAGGGATTTACTGAGAAAAAATCCAGGGTCCTGTTGTAACATATCTAACTTTCTGCTCTGTGCTGCTTAGCATGGTAGTCACCTGAGATTCAACATCATATACCTTTAGAATGTATAAAAGTTATTTTCTGTATTTCTTGAGGTTACAAATGAAGGTAATATTCACATTAAAAGTACATTGTATTCCTCATGTACCTTGAACCATACCGATTTCAGTGGGAGATTTTGCAGTTTTATAGCCAATTCCTGTCACTTGACCTCTCCTCAACCCAAAATGAGTGTGACCCAACAAGGGGGTTGAATCATCTCTCTTTATTTTGGTGAATGGCTCAATTGCTAAGAACAAACAGGGGTTAGCAGCTTGGGTGTTTGTGGTGACTGTGGTCTCAGGCTCCCTCTCTGGGCTGAGGCTGCCCCTGCTCCAAGCCTTTACAACTCTGCCTTGGCTTTAGGAGCAGGGTTGAGTTGATCATATTTCAGAGAGCAGACTAGGCATCAGGGAGCAGAGGCAGAGCTTGATTTTGAGCAAAGAGTTGTGACCAGTCCTGTCTCCACTGAAGTCTGTGTGAGTTTTGACACAGACTTGGATAAGGTCAGGCTTTGGTGTGACGTGACAGGGGCATCTATCAGCAAGGCTACGGGTACCATCCCGTGCTGCACCTGAAGGAAGCTCTTGAATTGTTTCCCATGGTGGAAGTATTCAAAGAACAGAGTTTGCTGGGCAGCAGTGAGACAGAGAAATAGTCATGAGGGACAGCAACTGAAGAGACTGGAAATAGTGGGGAAAAAAAAAAAAAAATCAACCCACCGCTCAACTTGCATCTTCCTAGCTAGTAACGGAAATGGATTCTAATGTCTAGAGTTCTTGCACTTTAAAATGATAAACAAAATTTGAAGGTTGAAAAATTCCACTTTACTGTATCCTCATAACTAAATTTCAGAGGCAATTTCAGTAATGTTAGTGGAATGCTGTAAAGTATGATTAGGGTGACAGTGTAATTAATAATTGATGTTCTGAAATCTTTGGAATTATACTGACTTTTCCCTTGGAACCTTCAGGAGAAATCCAGAAGGGATCCTGTCTCTTCTGCACACTTTGATAATCACAGAGACTGTAGGACACACTTGCTCTGACCAAAGTCACCTGGAGGAGGTTGCTGACAGTGTTGTGTCAGCCTCCTCAGTCGTTTCACTCACTGTGTCAGTGGTTTAAATGTGGATTTTTACATCTATGTTGATAGCTCTTCTATAAATAGTGACTCAGAGAAGTATTACAAATACATTATATGTTCGTCATGGATCTGAATTATCTCCCATTTTAAAAGTCAGTTGTTTGACTTAAGAGTGGTGTCTTTGAGAGGCTCCATAAGGTAATACTAAATTTCAAAAAAGTGCACGTCTGTCAGCTTTTGACAGTAAGAATCTTAAGTGGATTTGCAAGTTATTTATGGGTATCAAAGTGATGTTCCTATTGTAGATCAAGAGCCATAGTGTGCTTCCCCTCTCTCCTGCTTTCCCCCTTGCAGTGCTGTAAATCTAACTTCTGCCCATCCCATTGTTGGAAGAAAAGCAGCCATATTGTGCTGATTGCTATTAAATTAAAGCAGAAAGGGAGGGAAACAAATGCGGAAGCCAATCTTACCAGCAGGGATACCACTATCTTTTATTTTGCCTTTTGGGGGTCACAAAGTCATGGCAGGCAGCTGACCTCTGATAACCTTTTCAGTGCCACAGCATGCAGTTTCTTTCGGAAGAACTTAATTAAACACAACTGAAGTTCCTGGCTAACATTTGTTCCTGAAAAGAGTTGCCTTTGATTGGTGTTTTCTGCTGAGGGGACAACAGAGATGCAGCTTTTGTTCGGGGGAGAAAAGTTAGCATATGTTAGTTCAGGATTTGTGGTTTCCTATAGTGGTGCTGGGTCTTTCTGAAAATTCACTGGGGTTCCCAGCCTGCACCAAAGCACCGCAGCAGTGGAAGAAAAGCACACTGAGTAAGTTTAAAACTCATTTTCAATGAGGCTACTCCTATTCACTGATGTGTAGCGTGGTCCAAGGTAAATAAAATTATCTTCTCCCTGTAGAGTTGATGTTGTATCAGTGGTAGACCATGCCTTTGATATGAACCATGCAGTATCAAACATGTATCCACCAAGGCTTGACTGTGAGCCTGAGCAAGATTAATTGGAGCAAGATAAGATTTATTCAGTTCTTCTGTTGCGGGAGTGTGCTTGCAACACAGGAGAGAATAAGCATTTTTTATGATATAGGTTATAAATCCAGAACACTGACTGAATTTAGATAGCAGCTACCAGGTAAAGTGTGCAAAGCTCTTTTAGTTGGAGAAATACACAGATATAAGTAATCTTCCGTATGCTTTTGTAGGTGTGATCAGATTGGCATTCTGTAAGTGGAACCAATGGCAGAATATTTGACTAGACAGAAAGACTGTCAGTAACTCTTGGAAATGTAACTGTGTTATGTACTTAATGATTGAAGAACCCTTTTGAAATAGGAAATGCTACTGACAGGTCTCTTGGTCTAATTCAGGGTGTGCGAGTGTGTGCATGAGTCTTTGATGGCGACAAGAGTGAAATTTTAGCTTTGCTCTAGTAGCAACAGGCAGAGAGAAGACCTGTTCTTTTCTTGGTGGCGTGGGCTGGGAGTTGGCAGCACTTAGGTCACTGGTTTGGGCAGGGAAGAAGGCCCAGGTCTCTGACAGGAGAATTGATGTTGTGACAAGGGGGGTAGCTCTTATCAGCTTCTACCTGCTGCCATAGCACAAGGGGGCCTCAGTTTGCAGTGTCTGACTTTTTTCCCTGGGTCAAACCATATGGACTGTCTGTCCTGCTCTGCTGGCAGTCCTTTCTCAGTGGGACAGGAGCTCCCTGTGAGCTCTCAGGGCAGCCAGGAGCAGGGCAGCAGCTCCTGCACTTGTGGATTGTCCTGAGTGTTGCCATGGGAGGTGAAATGGCACTGCTTCACTGAGACCTGTGGGAAGACCAGGGAAAGGAATATAATATGGCATGGGAGACCCCTTCTGCTTTGCTAAGGGAGATTCACTTTAGCAAATCCCAGCTAAGCAAAATTTTCCCCACTTTTTGCTCTGCAGTCTTCTCTTTCCTCCTTTTGCCCCGGATCTTTGATACTGCAAAAGAGATGTGTGGACAGTGTTTGCCGAGGCTTTGTCGCCTGCCTTGTAGTTAATAGGTGTCTGTGCAGGCAAAGGGTCTGGAAAGCATCTGTTTTCGGGGTTGGGGCCACACTGCAGAAATGATGCTGTCAAAACTGCCTGGAAAGATCAGGTTACCAGCTCATTAGAGGGAATATGTCCTGGTAACTGTAAAATGAGCTTCCATATTCCCTCATTTCTAGCATCTAATTTGCGAGGAGGTTTCATTTATTAGCATACATTCGAGTGTGTGGGCACTTGTATGGCTCTTTCTTTAAGTAACAAAAACATTAACCCTCTAGTACACCACCTGTTTGCACTTCATTGTCAACTGTGAGGGGTTATTTTATTGGCTTCATTGTTTTGCTTTTCATGATTTTTCTTTATTGTTATTAACATGCAGGCTGCAATCTGATTTCTTTTGCTAGAAATGGACTTTGTTTGTCATTAATACCATACTTCTGGCTGTATTTCTTTATTTAAGAAATAAAGCTTTTCTTTTATATCTACTCTTTATATCTACCCTTGGTCTGTGTCTCTGTCCCAGTGGCTTTCCAAATGTACTTGATTTAGCTTTTCAATATGTAATTAATGCCAAACAAGTTAATTGCTTTACAAGTGTCCAAAATTCCCTCGTTTCATTTCTATTCATTTATCAACCTACATTATACAGCCACTGTTCCACATAAACACAAATGATTGTTAATGAATGCCTAATGTCGTATTCATTAGAAAATCAGGTTAATGGCTAGTAGTGAATATCTGAGCTACTTGTTACTTTCAAGTATGTGTTTTTTTCCTTGTTGATTACAATACTTTTTTAATCTACAAAGAAATCATACCTGTGTGTTAGGCCAACTGAAACACGGTAAGGTCAAAACTTTGCAAAAGCCCCCAGCCATTTCCATATTACAGATGCTTTCTCTTTAGGTGGAGTGCTAAAGATATTTGACAGAGACAGTCAACATGTAACTGCTAGTTTATCCTTGGTTTGTGACTAGTAGACTTGGGAGGACTGCTCATGTTATTAAAATCATTTTATGCTAATCAAGGTGACAAAATCATTCCTAGATACCTTTCTATTGTCATGAGAAAGTTAATGGTTAGGCTTGATGATCCTAGAGGTTTTTTCCAACCTTAATGATTATGATTATGCAGGATTAGTATCCCTAGCTGGCACATACTGAGACACATAGCCATCCTAATAAGAAAGCATATTTCTCATTGTGAGAGTACGGGTGCAAGCTCCAATGTTTCCACATAGTTTTGCAAGCGATTAGGGTTCAAGACAGGTGAGCACTCAAATTGAAAGCAGTGATGTTTTATACTACCTAAACTTTGACTAGATAGTACTATTTCACAGGCATCTACATATTCACGTGCTGTTAAAGATCAGTGGGAATGAGCAGGTCTTAAATGGTTTAGACCACAGATCCTCAGCTGCTGTGTGTTGTCTCACGCCATGAGGATGATCTGCTCCCATGAGCTTCTAAAGCAGCATTGGAAGAATACATCTGTACAGCTGTAAACCCTGCTCTGATAGCTGATGTGTGGAATTCTTCTAGGAAGTGATCTGCTTGATTGTAGTTCTGGGCATGGAAATGCAGTTCTGCTCTGAATGTAGGATAGGAGCTGGGACCTTCAGAAAATATGCTTTGGGAAAGAACTTTGAATCAAAGGTAAAACTGGGTCCTGACTTTTTCTGTGGTTCAAATTCCATTTGAACTTATCCCAGGACAGACATGAGATCCTGCCCTGACCAAACTGCTTTCTAGCTAACAGCATTCTTTATTCCCTCCCAGAGCAGTGTGTTCTAACTTATAGTCTCCATAACCATTGCAAGCTATGTTAATCATTAGCATGGTTGCCATCTCCCACCCCTGTTGGGGTTGTGTTTTGATGGATGAAGCAATTCCTAGAGGTTGGCTATAGTGAAATGTTTTAAAATATTGTGTTTTGATCTAGAAGGGTTCAGTAATCCTGATTATGCTAGATTATCCCAATATAAGCATATGTTTGTACAGGCATGTGTAGTGTCTCTTCCCAGATATTTAGAGAAAAATAACTCTGAATAATATCTCTTGCCTTGGTTTATAAGGACCGCCTGCCAAAAAAAGATTTGGCTATTTGAAGTTATATATCCATAATAACTGGGCTATATTTCATATTTTGTTTTATAAAGTGTTGGCTCATCTTAGTTTGCTATTGCTTCTGCCATGGTAACATGAAGGCCTGGAGATCCTACAAGCATTAAAGCCGGAGCTATAGCTCTGCTGGGAACTCATTTTTGCATTGATGTCCATCAACAGCCTTCCTGTTTTGCCTCATTAGACCTTTAAGGAACTTCCCCAACAGATTGAGCCCTAATGGTGATGAACATGGTCCCGCTGGACACCCCAACCACAACGGCTCTTTATAGTTATAAAAAAATTACTCCTTATTAGTAACTAAACCTTAAAAGAATACATTTGCCCTCATTATAAATAGTGTGAAAAAGAATCCGCAGGGTGACTGTGCAGACTGCTGTTTGTCAGACATTGCAGATAATTTAAAGGAGGAAAAGAAACACAATGCAGTTAAAATGTAGCTGATCTTTTTAATGTTCCTGTCAAACAAATTACAACATGAAATAAGACAAGAGAATTTCTGTGGTGAAAGACATTAAACTGTATTTTTTACTTAGTGAAAATATGTAAGTGACAATGCTGTATCAGAGGGTGTTATCTGCTTCCAGTAAATGTTGGTAGTTTGGTAGTTACCCCAGTCAGGATTAGAATCCTACGTCAACACCACAACTGAGTGTGTTACATGTGTTTGATCTCTAGCAGGAGTAATTAGCAGTGCTGATTGTCAGAGTGATTCACAAGGTTGTATATCATATGTTGAAAGTCAAACATGTGCTGTGGGATTTTTCTGAATAATTTCTACTGGCATCTCAGATTTCATCAGCCCCCTCTCTGTCTGCTTAACACTTTGCATGACTGAACTTTAATGAAAGTGCCAAAATGTAGGCACGTGCTGGAATTGCTCATTAGGCAAAGACAGCTTGGAATGGCTTCAAAATGCGATATGGAAGAACATGGTGGTACCTCAAGGCAAGTGTTTTGTTCATGGCTTCAGAACACATGTATGATGGGTTCCCGGGTTTGGCCTGGAAAAGGAAAGGTGAGCAATTAATGCTGACACAGGGCTTCAGTCTACTATGAGAATGACAGTGAATCAAGTATCTGATTTTATTTATTTATTTATGGATATTTTGAGTGGGTCAAGAATATCAGCCAATATGTAATGGACCCATCTCATGCTTTGTCTCTCAGATCACCCTGCCATACTGCAAACTCACATGAGATAAGACTGAAAACATCAGCTAAAATTTCTGTTGTGACACCTGAGAGCCTCCTTAGATCTGCTGTATCTTTGAAATCTGCTTTATAAATCTCTTCTAGAAGTCGTGTGCTGAGCCTGCAAAACCAGAATAAAAGTAAACCACACTACTTATTAAATACATTGCAGGCTGTCCCTTGTTACACAGCCCATGTGAATGAAGTGTCATGGCTTGGAGACATTTACTGCTGTGCTCTACTTAGTCTCTCACAGTCTCCCCTTTCCACCCACAAAGTTAACTGCTTTTTATATCATTACTTAATAAGCACTATTTCTACATCAGTAGCATATAGCATATCCAAAATTCCCATCATATCTGTGGGAGATGGCTTTGCTTTTTTTTTGTGTGTACTTCATTTCTCATGTGGTTTTTAGGAATTCATGTTCTGATCAGGCCTGGAACAAGGGTTCTTGTGCTGTTGGATAGCTCTTGATCTTCTGACTGATTAAATAACCCCTTTTCCACACACAAAGATTATAAAGCAACATAAAACAACAACAAATAAAACCTCGTTTGGTGTAATCTCTAGTAGTATTTCTAGTACTATCACCTTCTGCATTTAATGTGCTATTCAGATGCTCTGTGAAGAATATTTTAGGAATACATAGATGTTGAAGCATTGATTTTATTATTCATCTGCTGTGTAAGAATCAAAATCAGCTTTATAGGTGCAATTTTCTCTTCACTAGAAGTACAAAGACCAAAAATTACAAGAATAATTTCATCTTTCTCTTTCAAATAAAAATAAATAGATGAGTTCATCAAGGAAATTGCTGACCTGTTATATTTTTTCTTTCATTTGCTAATGATCTCCTTTATCAGTGAATGAAGCTTGAGCCTGGTGATTTTTCCTGCCATGTGTACATGTATATCTGGTAAATTAATGGCAGTGTGCTGAGGAAGATGGTAGCCATAGGCCAAAGCTTTCTGTTGCCATGGATCCATTGCAGGCTCCTCTGATTGTAGCTTGTTAGGGCTTTGTTTAAACAAGTAGGAACTGGGGGAAAAAAAAAACGTTTTCAGCTATATCTGTCATTTACATTTTAACTGTTCTAATTGTCCTAATTTCCTTCCTATTTACAATGAATGGTGAAAGGAGTAAGCCTTCAGTGGTGACCACCACACTCTTCAAACTCAGGCCACACACTCTGTCCAATTTTTTTCCCTATGCTGCTCTGGCATGGAAGGGGTTTAGCCTGCCTGGGTCTGCCTGTGGGACACAACATACTGTACCTTAGATATGTACATGCTCATATTGTGTGAGAACTGGCAGCGCTTTGGGCCTTAGTTTTGTAAAACAGTGCTTAATTGCACCTCGGGGGAATGATCCACTGTGGTCAACTGTGGCAGAGAGATACACCTTTTCATATTGTGCATTGCAGTTTGAAATGAGCCCAGGTTTATGCTGAACACAGGCTGCCTTGGGCAGGTACCCAACTGTGCTGCAGCTGCTGCTGCTATGCCAGTTTGGGGCACTCCCACAGTGACAAAATGTCAGTGGGCAGCTGGCCTTGCACAGGCAGGAATAAAACATCTGTGTCCAAACGTGTTCCCCAGCATAGCCTTCCTAGGGGGTCCACAGTAAAAGATGGGAAATGTGTGAAATTCTACCAGGATCTGAAGAATCAGATTTTTGGTACTTAGTCTGCTCTGATCTGAACTTCACCTCCACTGCAGGACCTGTTGTCTCCACATATTCCTTCTCAGGGGCCATGTCAGCTATGCCTGTGCAGAAGTGTTTAGTCTCTCTTTCTACAGACCTTCTCCTGTATCAATAGAGAATTACTGTGAATCAGATGAGCTGCTAGACCTTCTTTTCATTGCAGCTAAAGTCCTTTTTACTCTGGTAAATTAGGAAAACGTAAAGTGACTTCAAGTGGTGTAAATCCAGTTTACTGTTACATTAAAAACCATTTTTATGCATCAAGTGGGAGTATTTGCTTTAATGTAGATGAATCCAGCTTGCTTCTAGGTTTGAAAGTGGTATTTTACCCTGAGGAAGAGTATTGCTGTGGCTGGAGAAGTTTAAGGCTGTTCCACTTAGAAGCAATATTTAGTAATGGTGCCAAAATAATATAGGTAATTATTATCAATTTACTATGCATAATTATATGATTATTAATGGTGCTAATGATAAAAGCCAACTTGTTGGCAGGCTTTAATTTATTCAAGTATGTGTGAACTGGAAAGCGGGACCCAATCTCTCTCGTTTCTTTTGTTCAGCTGTAACACATATCCCAGTCAATGACAGCATCTAAGCTTTTAAGATTGAATGTAACCCAAAAGACTCGGTCTGGCCTCAGAAAATGATCCAATGAAGTGTCCCAACACTGTAGAAGAAGGAGGCAGGATTAAGGCTAGAGTTTCTGAATTTCCTTCCTCTTTTCTCAATGACAGTCCCAAGCTATAGTGATTTTCTGCATTCCTTCAGCCCTGACGTTTCTAGGGCAGAGGCAGTTGGGAAGTAAATCTGGTGGAGCAGCTGATGAAACCTCCCATAAGATGCTACTCCTCTACCTTTGTGAACTCTACTGTTAACGTTTCTTTTGACAGTGCTGGAGTAGTAGTTGTTCCTGGCCTCCTGACTTTGGTGCTCATTCACCTCAGGCACAGGCCTTTCTCCCTGCCTCTGCTGTCCAATCATGCTGTGAGGTTTTTGGAGCAGGAACTGACACTTGTGTTCTGTGCAATGTTTTACATGGTAGATCTTGGCTGTTCTTTTTTTGTCGAGCTGTGTAGTTATAAAAATCATGGCAATCTGTCTGGGAGGGAGAGGAAAGGAGATGATCTGGTGAAATTCAGCTAAAGGAATTGCTTAGTCAACACTTGCCTATGTGAATACAAATCACTGCTCCAGTGGGCTCAAGCTTTTATTTGCCCTACATGTGGAAGATTCCCTGCTCACCTTTCTGGCACCATAATTTTTTTTCCTCTGCAATACAAACAATCCAAGCATTTGTGTCAGCTTCTTCACATTATGCTTTCCTCTGTTATAAATGGCTCTTAAAGGAAGACACATAAGTTTTAATCTCTCCCAGAGCACACACAAAAGTAAATTCCGCGGTCTTACAGCCCTGAGGTGTTCAATGTGCTGCTGGAGTCAGGACCCAGTGTGTGTAGAGGTCTGCAGGGCTGCCCTGATAGTTGAAGTCCTGGCTTTCTAAAGCACCTAGAAATAAATAGCTTCTTGCTGGCCGAGGTGTGCAGGAGCTTGCAGGCTCTTGGTGCACGTCTCTGTACTGCAGCATTTTGGGAATGTCACTCTGCCTGGCTGCAGCTCTGTGGGGAGGCAGCTGATCCGTGATGGGCAGAACCGGCTGGGTTTGGTGCAAATTCTGAGCGTGGAAAGGAAGCGTGGAGGCAGTGCTGGTGTGCCTGTGGCAGTATAGACATACTGGTAATACCCTCTAGTGGAGACAAGAGGTCTGCCAGTGAGAGGAGGGGGTTTGCCAGAAAATTTAAACACCGACTTGAACAGCTTTAGGACAGCTTTATCACATACTGTACAGCTGCTGTAGGAGTGTGTATAGGAAAGAATTTGCTCGTACATTTGTGATGGTTAGAGAGTATGATTTATTTCCACGTCTCCTAGCCACGGTTACTAGGCAGGCAGAGCTCTGTAGCCTGGTCCAATGTTTTACTACAACATTCTTAGTATTATACATGGGGGCAAAGTAAGTAATTTACACTCAATTTGTACTGCGTAGCTACACAGGATAGAGGCTATTATCACCTTTTTTTGTCACCTTTTTTTTTAAAATTGTGCTTTCCTGGTGACTGCAAGTAATTGAGGTGAGAATTTGTTGTGTGCTCTTTCTTCCTGCTATTATTCTTCCACTGCTCTGAAAACTCCGTGGGAATACTGGAATTTCTGCTGCTGAAATAGAAAGGGAAATATGGGGATTCAGTTGAATAAATAAGTAAACAAAAGGACACAACCAAAACATATTTCTCTCCCTCTAAGTCATTTGCAAGTGTAAAGTTGCATGGTATTTTATCAAGATTTATAGCAGTGTTATACTGGGATGACTGGATATTTTTCCATAATTAATACTCTGGCATATCTACTACTTTTTTTATATCCCACATTAATTTCAGTAGGAACAGAGCTAAGATATGTTGCTGTTCTGTGATGCCTCCCTTTCATTATGAGATAATATCAGTGTCATGGAAAAGGCTCAAGAAAGGGCTAATATACATGACCCAGAAAATCTCTAGTCTTCACCTTGAATAATTTATCAGTTAAGTAAAGGATATTACTTTAAACTGGAATATGTTGTGTTGAAGGAAGAAAGTATATTGGAGGTTTATAATATTTGCCTTCTTGTGAAATTTTACAATTTAGCTTTCACTCACAAAAAGCTATATGAGAAATTGTTTATTTAATAACACATTAGACATAATTTGATATTATTTTATAAGATTTTTATCAGTATTGAAAGTAGGGAAACATTTCCACATAAAATATACCAGTGATTATATTAAAAAAATTAAAATCAAACTGCTATAGGTATGGCAGAATCAAAAACAAGAGGCAGAAGTCAATGTGGATCCACTAGTATCCATACTTAACATATCAATGTTTATCCTTTTATGTGTAAGTATTTATGCTTTTGATTATCCAGTTAAGTGAGAAAATTTTCCATGACTTCTGATTTTGTTTGTATGCAAAACCCAACCTTTATTTTGCTTTTATAATTTTGTTTTGCAAACACCTGTAAAGGTTATAAAATACCACCTTGTTGTTCACACCCTCAGACAGTTCAGTGATCTACAAGGTTTTGTCCACGGTGAAGGTACCCAGGGTTCAGGTGGGACCTGCTGTAATTTTGCTGACTTCTGAGGAGTAGCTCCACATTTACACCTCTGAAAGCAACTGACTTAGTTAGGCCTGTTGGGTTGCCTGCTTAAATGCCTATGGACCCAGATTTTAAAATTGCTGCCTAGGTTTTCAGTCAGGCTCAGCTAGGGTGGCATTTAAAGCAAATGCTTAGTGTTGGCTTTAAATTAAGTGAAAGTTTTGAGAATCCCATCAGCACTGCCTGATTGCTATAACCAGCAGGACTAACTACGCATAAGTGCTTTGGCACACCAGATTCAGCATCTTAAATTTGTGTGAATGCAACATAAAACCAGCAGTCAAGTTTACTTTCTAAACAGCCTGAAACAGTTATATTGGTTTAAGGTGCATGGATTAAGACACACAGCTGAATGAGATAATGGCACATTCCTGGAGCCACTCTGGAATGATGAACTCCATGATGGTTTATTAATTTCCTGTGGAAAACTTCGAGAGAAAATCACACCTCTAAAGATAAAATGAGATGAAATTGCAGTTTAGAATCGTGTGAGGCTATTATATATTATAAGGTGTGAGGGGGATAGGTGGTGGGGAAAAAGAGATGCAGTGGTAAGACTGTGTAATCTTCCCTCCAGGTATAAGCAACTTAAATTCATCTGACAGGTGAATTTAAGGCACTGAGACACTCCTGTTCATGGCTGGCTCTGAAGGGAATTATTTCAGCTATGATCTGAAAGGCAGCCAGCCTGGAAAGTTTCAGCATGCTAGTGCACAGGTTTTCATCACAGCTGCCTGGAGTTGGTTTTTTGCATTATTTTTGTTAAAAACTGCAGAACAAACCCCGAAACCTTGAAATCAGAGGATATTGCAAATAGCAGTAAAATATTTGCCTGTTTCTCATTTACCATTTTGAAAGGGATTCCTTTTTCCTCTAGAACTATACAACATATCAAGCTCAGATAAATATGAAGAAATTAATCTGCTGTGACTCTTTTTTTTAAAGCTGTTAGAAAATGAAATGATGAGTAGAAGATGAAAGTTATTTCAGTTTTTACTGAAGCAGCAGTGTTGTTTGTCCTGAATTCCTGGACTGAGCAGTCATGGCCATGAGCTGAATCAATGAATGGAAAGGTGGCACCATCCCTCTCCTATGGGCAGTGCATCACCCTCATATCCCCAGCCCAGTAACCACAGTTACTGTAGCAAAAATTGTGAAACAAATTGCAATATATAATTCCAGCCAAGCCACAAGAATAGCCCCAAATCCCTCTTTTTGTATTTAAAATCCCAGAGGAGTAGCAACCCTTGTTTTTTTGATGCTAGCTATAGAGGGAAAAATGCAGTAAGCTCCCAGTGTTTTTTTTCTCTGTAGAGAAAAGTATGTTTTCTCTAGCAAGAACAGTCTAAATATTCCATTAAAGCCTATGTGTATTATTAGCAAAACCCCTTTCAGGATGGATTACAGTATTTTGATTCGTTACTCATCAGTATGTATAATTATCATTTAACAATGTTATGAAGGACTGATGAAGGGAAGCAGGTGTTTAAACATGCTGTACCAGGAGTTTGACACAGCATTTAATTCTCTTTATTTGTGATTTTTAAAGACATTTATTCAACGAGGGAAAACAATGAGGCACCACATAGCCACGAGTGTTTGCGAGAGAAAGAAAAAAGATGTTTAATCAATTTTTGGAGCAAGTATTTTTTAATTAATGACAGCGAGCTTTTCAACGGTACTTTAACATTATATGAAGACAGTGAAAGTAATGGGACGTGTTACAGTTTTAGATGGGAAGAAATTTATATCTTGCAATGGGATAAAATGTTTCTGGGTATCATGGTAATGGAAACTAAAACTGAAAAGCCCGGTGTGATTTTTGGAGTTCACACACTGGAGGGTGCTGATTCCAGGATGTGGTTACCAGGACCATGAGGAAGGCCAGTGCAGCCATAGGGGTGATTCCCACCCTGGCCATCCCCCTGGGCTTAGCATTGTCCATTACCTCCAAGGCATCAGCATCCTTGGTGGAGAACATGGGGGAAGGGGGCCATTTCTTCAGAGCTTTATGAAGTTAGGATCTTCAGGGCCAAAGAATACTGTGAACTGTCTTCCTGAATGAGAAGACTCCCATTTACCTCCAGGTAATGCTTTCTGGAAGAAGTGCTTGAAAACCTCTGTGCTTAAGAGCTAACCTTTACCAGCAGCGGTGGTCTCCCTGGCCACTGCAGTTTGCCTTCTCATACTAATTATTATTTAGCTACCAAGTGTAAATTAATATAAGCTAATAGAACCTTTAAAAATAATCTTTATTTGGTTTAAAAAGATGTGCCCTGCCTTATGGTGAAATTCATTGTAAGTCATCCTAATTATCCCTGTCAACCATAAAAGGTACACATAAAAAATAAACATAAGGTGGTGTTCCATGATTACACCTGTTTCTCATTGCCTGATAATTTTGTTTTCCCTGCATGATCCTCTAATATTAATGAAAATGGCATCTTTTTAAAGTGACTTACTTTATAGGCAAATTAGTTTTTCTTTTCCTTTGTTTACTTTATCTCCAAATCCAAACTGTTACATGTCATTAACAGGGAGGCTGGTGGGCCAAATAAGCTGCTTTTTTCTCTCATTTCTGATTGATCACCTTGTTCAAATGAGTTCTCAGCACACTTTACCGGTATAAAAATCTTCCAGCTTGCTTGTGCTTTGCTTTCATTAGGAAAATTTGTTTATTATTTTAAGAGTAATGATTACAGTGATCAGAATTGTGACTTTGAGCAGGTGTGACTGCATGTACTGAACCAGGCCTTGGGCAGAGCCCATTTCAAGACCCTTCCTGTTTGTCTTGCAGACTCGTCTTTCCTACCTTTTAGCAGGCAATTGGAGCAAGGTGTTGTTCTGCTCAGCAATCAGTCCCTTCAGCTTTCCCTGAGTTCAGTGCGAATCCCCTGCAGGTGAGGGTTTAAGGCCGCAGTTTTCTTTGCAATAGGGTCTCCACCCTGGTCTAACCCTGCCAGAAGTCGAAAGAAGTAAACCTAACAGTTAGACTGTCTGTGTTTTATACGCGTGCCCTAGTTTTTAATGACTTTCCTGTGTTAATCTGAGTGTCAAATGCTTTCATCAGGGAATTTCTTTGCCCTGCCCATGCTGTTGCCTCACTTCTCACCTCTAGTGTACACCAGGCCTAATCAAGTCTTTATGCTACCATAAAGCACGACACAGATTTTGCAATCGTCATTGCGTAAATGCCAACTCCTTTAAAGGTTGTATTTGAGTTAAGGAAGGGGTTTGGGCATAAATACAGGTGGTCAGTAATGACTTAGTCCAAGGGCCTCTCCTGGCTCTTCAGGTGGCTGGTGCTCGGGGTTTGGCAGTCTGTGATTTTTACTGACTTTTCTTCTATTTTTCAGTGGCAGTGTGAAGTATCAAAGAGCATATTCCTACAGACTTCAGCACTAGTAGCCGGCCTGTCATTTCCTGGTGGGATAGGTGGGTCCTCGCTGCTGCTCCCTCACAAGGTCACCCTTGAGGATCCAGGGGCTCATGCCCAAGAGGTGCTCAGCAGAGGGTGGTTGTAAGGGAGCAGCTGCTGCAATTTCAAGTGTCTAAGTCAGGTCCCTGCTCTGGATTGTCTGCCAGAGGCAATTCGCCTTCTATCATAATTTAGGCAGCTGAGCCTCCTTATTTAGTCATCTAAATATGTACTCTGCTGCTTTATTTCCTGAGGTCTCTGTCAAAGATAGACCCCTGTTGTGGCTTCCAGCTCCCTCCCTAGTGTGCCCTGCTACCTGCAGTGTCTGTGCCCACCATGCTGCCAGCCCCTCCTGGCCAGGGGGCTTTTCCTATCCCCCAGTCCCTTCCAGCCTGTTGAGAGAGTGTCAGCTCAGCTTCTTCCTTCAGGTGAGATCTGCTGCCTGGTACAATGAGAAGTTGTCAGGACGCAGAGCTCGTTTGACACATCACGTCAGTGATGTGATATCCAGGAAAGCACAAGCTTTTATTATATTAAATATTAGTTTAAATAAATATTAGTTAAATAATAATTATTTTATTTATTTAATAGTATTAAATATTATTGTATTTATACAAATATATAAAATATTCGCATTTTGTCAGAGGGCTCCAACACTTAAAAGTTAGGCAGGCTGACTTTAGTGTGAGCTGAGAGTTTTGGGCATCCTGCAGAGAGTCAGCCTGAAGAGCAGATCCTGCAGCAATGGGCCTGAGGTCATTTTAATGCGGCTTTTGTGTCTTCATAAAAAAATGTAACTTCTGGTGTCACTTGCATGAGAGTTGATGTTTAACTTTTTGGCCTTTAAGAAATTATAGTTTGACATGAATTTTAACTTTCCTGGCTAATGAAATTATCATGATGGAACAGCCCAAGTAAATAATAGATACAATATCTCTTCTTTGCCTATTGTGTGCTTTTACTATTCATAATTTTTAGGACCACAGATATTAGATACACTTACGTAAGACTTAACGAACAGTAATTATCTTTTGGCTAAAGCAAAAGCCCAAACGAATGCTAAGCTGCATTATCGCTTGGCTTCTGACATGAGCTGATAATCAGATTTTCTTGCTTAAATCCATGGTGCTTGAACAATGCTACCCACTGTCTGTCCTTCCCGATATTACCCTTAATTAGAAAGAACAGAAACACAAATCTGAATTATTTCAAAATCTGGTTTCCATGGTCAGTGGTTGGAAGGGCTTAACTTTATTACAAATAAACCTGGCTTTATTTACTAATGAAATCTGAAATGCTGGGCCTGTAATAGTAGATAGTCTAATAGTGTGGTGTTTACATGCTGAAAAATCTTGTGTGGGCAAAGTATTTTGTAATAAATCGTTAAGTAATTGAATTATGATTCTTTTATCCAATTAATAAAGCAGAAAAGGAGACCCATAGGAAGACCCATACCATAGTTTAGGCCAAGTAATGACAAATTGCTCTCCAGCCTTGTTCTTTGTATGTAGGACTTTCTTCTAAAATGCATTTGGCCACTGCCTGTTTCTGTCTTTCCAAACACTAGAGACTTTAATTTGTCTTTTTTTTCTAATCCTCTGTATTTACTGGCTCCTTGTTTCTGAACTTTTAATGAAAGCTTTTTTTTTTTTTAAATGTATAACAGGGGAATTCATTGTCTTTGGCTCTTCTTATTTGTTTAGAGGCCTGGAAGCTCCTTTTCCACCACTAAATATAATCTTTTAATTTGCAGTGATAAGTTTTACTCTGCAAAAAGCCAGAAAGATTATTTTATGCTACCTGATCTCTCTAACTCCACTCTGATGTAATTGCAAATATACTTTTATTGGAACTGTTGTAGTGAAATGCAGCTTTAGCAAAATACAATTTTAAGTCTGCCAAAAAAGCGGAAGACTAAGACTACGTAAATTATTTATTTAGTGAATGCTTTTCGTTTCATAGCATATATATGTGTAGCTCTTGTTAATGTACCAGAACACATATAAAACTTATATGAATAGTTGGAGTTTTCTGCAGCATTTTCAAGCTGCCTTCTCTTTCTGGTAGAATATTGTTCATCTTCATCTTTAATAGATATTTTGTGCATAATAAATTGTCATTTAAGGGAAAAGCCAGGAAGAAAACCGCAGTGTTCTTGGCAAGCCAACAATTGAAAAGTACAGGTGCTAGGAGTGGGTATAGACCTAAAGTAAATAGTTAGTTTTTTTTTTTTTAATCAAAAGTAGGTACCTTTCATTCTGAGAAATTAATTTCTTTTAAATATTTACAATCCACAGCTGATAGCCCATAATGCCACTTTTTTTACTTCCTTTACAAAGGGAATAGCTTTTGGTAATGAGCAGATGCTTGAGTGGCCTGTGTGGCATGAGGTGTACCATCAGCCAAGAAAATCAATATTTACTGTTCTAGTATCATTGTGGTGTGGGAGTTTGCCTTGTTTAAAAAGTGGATTGTGTATAATATATAAGGCCTTGCTTTTAGTTGACCAGAAGAGGGGTGTTATTGAAAAGGGCATGTTCTCTGCAATGAGTCACACTTAACCCTCCATGTCCTATAGTTCTGGTCTGTTCATTTATCACACAAACCAAAATCAGCTGAATGGTTAGATCTGAGAGGTGCTTGCAGTCATTCTCATCCTTAAAAGTATTTGTTTGGACATCATCAACATGATTAATAACAACAGTAAAAGCAGTAATTTGTTCAGCAGCAGAGTGAGTCCCCAGCCCCCAGCAGAGACCCTCTGATCACTGCCTCCTCACGGACTGCAAGAGTGGAGTTCTCCTGGCAGTGATTACCACGAGGGCTGGTAGGGGAGGCATCAAATCTGCATTTCACTGTGTGAACAAATACAGGTCTATGCATTACCTGGCTACTTGGGGAAATAAACTTTTCCCCTCAAGGAAACATTCATATTGAATAAGACAATTAAGGAATCTCAGGAATGGTTTGCCAGTAATAATGGTTTACTTTTTGAGATTTCATTTGCTGGAAAGACTTGGATCTTTGTTTTACACTGATTTTCCCCTCCCCCACCTGCATTATAAAAAGAGAGTTCCATTCGCTGCGATAAGTTCGCATCCTACCTTTTCTTGTACTCAGCTTTTAATCCTTATTTTTTTAATCCATAGAGGTGGAGTACAAATGGGGAAAACATGCTGAAAATGGCTACAGGGAAGCTATGAAGTCTGCAGGCCAATTTGGTGAAACGGGAAGGCGCTCACGTAATGGAAATGATGGCTCATTTCACTGGTCAGCTTTGCTCTTCTCTCTCTCCTTCCATGCTTTATTAGGCAGATACTGTTTACAATGCCACGCTTCAAATATTTATGAGTTGCAGTTATGAAGGAGCATAAACCTCTACTCTGTAAAACTCTTGATCCTGTGCAAGGCCCATGACTGTGTCAGAAACTATGACTGCTTCTTTAATGGACAGCTGGAGCAACAAAAGGTAGCAAGGGTTCTGAAGTCAGTCCCCTTGCTGCTATTCAGTGCACTTCCTTTTGTCATCTTTGCCAGGATTTGGGAATCCAGAGGCGAAGAGGGAATCTGTATGCAAATAAATGATGTCAATGTTTTTGAACATGTTATGCACAGAGAATGACAGCTTGCAGAGAAGGGTACTAAAGGTGGGTGTTCAGTCTCCTGGGAGCTTGGGAACTGCAGGAAGTTTAAGTCCTGAGCCTGGCTCAAAGACCAAGGCTTGGCTTTGGAGGCTGGTGGAGGGATTTCTCCCACTGAGCTACTTCTCCCCATGAGCCTTACCTCCTGTTGCTGCCAAAATCTCCTCCCTTGCGTTTTCCCAGGGTTCTCTGGCCTATCCAAGAGACCAGGGTTAAGTGCCCAGGGTGTAACCTGTAGGGCTGGCATTCATAATGTAGACAAAAATATTTATTTCAGTCATTGATGTTTCTCTTGACGGCCAGAGGATTGAGAAACATGGAGGGATGCGGAGGGGAGGTGGAAGGTCTGGCATACTCAGGGGACTGGTCAAGGTCACGGATGCTCCCTCAGGCCCTAAAGCTGTGGAGGAAGGACTCAATGAGAGCTGCTGCAAACACAAGAGGGCTGACATGCCTAAATGCACAAGTTACTGTGCATTTGATAAACATTAACTCTGCATAAACCAAACCAGATTCTCCAATAGCCAACACACTGTGATGTTTAATTGGTCTCTGTGTAGCTCCTGGGAATCTGTGGGCTTTATCTTGCCCAGCTTCTGATGCTTAGCCTTAAAAATCTCACCTTAAAATAAGAAATTAAAGTTATTTGTTGGAAAATGAATGTGAGATAACAAGAAGTGACGATGAATGAAAAAACCTTTCTAAGTTTCAAACTATATCAAAACTATATATATCTTCTTTATATGCTCTCCTTGTGCCTGGAATTTTAAAAGGGCAGAATTTTCTGGAAAATACTTCTTACACCTCCTCTTCAGTGCTGTTTGTTCAGGGTGGAAGTACAGTGTCTCATGCGACACGCACTGGTGTTTCACTTTATAGAGCACTCAGAGAGGAGGAGTCCTCCCTGCCTGGCGCTGGATTTGTGGTACTGCTGAGAGTGTTGTGTGGTCCTGGGGTCAGCACCAACTTCTGGAGCAATCTAGCTAAACAGGGGAGTCAAACCTGGGGGAGCTTCCCCTTCTCAGGGGAATATAATATAATAAATAATACAATAAAATATCATCATCAGCAGCACCTTTTGCTTTTCTACATCCACCTTCCTACTTGTGGATAACACCATGTATTTATTGATCTGTTAAAGAGAGTCATCTTCTCGATAATTTTTGCAAGTAAAAATGTTAGCCTTTTTCTCCTGCTGTGGTGCAGTCCAAAGGTGATGAAAGCTTTCACTGTGGTTTCTCTTTTCCATCTTCCTGTATGACTCTGACACAAAATTCCATTTTTTTTTTGGGATGGGATGGAAGTGCACCAGAAACATGTCATACTGATTTCCATGAATACCGTATTCTGTGTCTTGGAAAGAGCCATGATGACACCTCGGCATGCAGAACCTACTTAGGAATATTGCCCTGAGTTGTTAGGAGTCAGCAGGAGGGGCTGTGTAACCTTTTAGCTTACCCTGAAAAGCAGAAGGTCCAGTTTGTTTCTTCCCAGTAGCCTAGGGTCAAATGTTTGCTCAGTAGGGAGCAAGAGGTTTTCTGTATAGTCTCCAGCTTCAAAGGAGAATTGGTGTGAGGCCAAATGCCAAGTGCTTTGGAAATTTCTCCTGGTAGACTAAGGGCTACAGTTCATCTCGAATTATTGCCAAGAGAGGGCAGATTCATAAGGGAAGTCTTGATAAGAACCTCAAATTTAGGGACTGAGTCAAATCCATAGCAGTAAGTGTTTGGAAACATATGCTGAGAACAGGGGAGGACTTTCTTGATTTAGCAAGTCTGCTGTTTCCTTAAGATAGATTTAGATTTTTATGTCTTCTAAACTGACAGCTGTGCAAATCTTCTGAAGTGCATTTTGAAAGTGACAGAGCAAGTGTGACCTGTGCATACAATTTCCAGTAATACATAGGGCAAAATGAAAATGTGCTTTTTGTGTTAGGTTGCAAGATGGTTTAACATTAATTCATAATGTATTAAAGTGTTCTCAGACTGCCTCTATGTATAGATTGCAAGTTGAATGTCTGGCATAAGGAGAAAATTGTCAGATGTGAAAAATAATTGATGCATGGTCATCAAGAAGAACATTGGGAAAACAGACAAGCTGGAGCATTGAGTGGTTTTCAGTTTTTTATATGAACTAACTTCTACCTATGTGAAATGTGTAAATAAGCTGTAATACCTAGAATAAGAGAGAAAAGGTTTTGTTGATATATGGATTACTGGATATTGCTGCTGCAATTTGTAATCTTTATTCATTATTATAAGGTATGGAGATCCTACTCTTTAAGTTTTATATTACCAGTGGTGGAAGGCAACAAGGACACATTGCCAAATTTTAACTTCTCGGATTTAATTGTTTTGTATTTAATGTCAGTCTTAGATAGTGTCTTGTCTTTTGAACAGTTTCAGCTGAAACAGTTGTGCTGCTTCTGAGAAGTGTCAGAGAAAATTTTGCTGGGCTAGTGGGGAAAGATTGAGACTATATCTTTGAGAAACACTGGAGCTCCCTGGGAGCAGGGACTGGACCTCAAGCAGGATTTATGCCTCTGTCCAGGATTTGCCTTTTGCCAGAGATCAGAAAGAGCATAATTATTTATATGTTATTATTTAGAGCTGCATTAGCAGAACTGCCCTTCTTGGCATGGTCTGGTCAAATTAGCCTTTGAATTCGATAGCATGTGGAGTTTTTTTCCCTTGTTCTGAGCATAAGAAGGATGACAGTGGGCCAATTTCCCATGAAAAAGTTCACCTTGATTAACCCAGCAAGATTAGGGAGTCATAGGGAGAAGCCAGGTCCAAGAGGTAGGAAAGAAGCAATTCACAAGCAAAAGAACAGCATACAAAGAAGCCTGAAGGTAAAATTCAGAAACAGATGTAGAGACTGCTGATGGCTTTAGAGCAAGGCAATGGGGAATTTAGACACCACCACAGAAAATGAGCTGCTACAATACTGGATAGAATATATAAACTCCTTCATGCTTTTGCCTAGGTGCTTAGCAAGAGTGGTCCTCTAAATGTGATTGGGATGGCTCACTGGAAATCAGATGCTGAATTTTTTGTCAGGCTGAAGGGTTGTCCCTTACACCTGATTTAGTTACAAGCAAACTTGCTTTTGCAGGTCACTCTCAGTTCAAACAAGGGGAAATTCAGGCTCTCAAGAGCAAAGCATTTGAGCACAAAAAAAGTTAAATGTAAAGCAGTTAAGTCTGGGTCTGGATTTAACCCTAAGCATAGACTTAAGTATTTTGTCAGGTCCCATGTATGATGCCTGAATCCTTTGCCTTGCCAAAAAGAAGTTAGCTGAATTGTGTTGTGGTTTTTTTCCTCCCCTCCCACATAAATTTTGAATGTAGCCAGTATCTCTAATTATTGTCTGGTTACTTTACACAGGTATGTGCCTGATTTATAGAAAGCTTGCTTAGCAGCATGACTGTCATTCAGGATTTGCAGAAACAGCCTTCTATTATTTGCTAGTGGTTTGGTTTCTGAAGGGCAGGCTGTAGACACAAACAAGAGACGTAGTCCTCAGAAACATTCATGCAGCATCCTTCAGGAAGGGAGGGGAGGTTATCCAAGTCTCCATGCTGCTGTACTCATATAAATGCTCCCTCTTTTGTTGCTGCTGGACTCCAAAGAATAAAACCAAAACACAAAGCGAAGGCAGCACCACTGAGCAAATGCCACAGTGTTCCCTTAATCCATGTGGATCAAAAAACATGAACGTTTTGATTCTGTAAAGAATCTTCCTCAGCATGCTGGATTAATCACATGGATTAATAAAACACTGTTGCACTCACTCAGTGGTGCCTCTTCTGCTTTGTGTTTTCTTTTATTATTCTTTGGAGCCCTGCAGGAACAAAAGACGGCGTGTTTATAAGAGTACCATAGGCACTGGGAATTCTATAAACCTCTCCCTCTATAAGGTATGTTTCTTGAATTTTTCCCCATGGATCATATACTGCAGAATTGTCTGCATACTAAACCCTGCGCTGTCTGCCTGAAATACACTCAGTTTAAACCCGGTGTTTTTTCTTTCTTTGTGTTTCTGTTTAGTTCTGCAGAGTGTTGCAGGGGGCACATGTGGAATGCTCTCATCTAGCTGCTTTTGTGGAGCAAACACTTTCGTGTATCATTTCAGTCATTGGCTGGAGAGTAGAGCTGGTGGGCAGGGGCAGCTTCGGAGAAACACACAATTCTAGCAGCTCTCATGCACAGAAGTGACTCAGGACGTACAGACTCACACTTTTCATTAATATATACTCACACATGAAAATACATGCTAATGGGAGCCTCTGGGAAGCTGTGTGATAAGATGCCAGCATCCAGCACTTGACTATTAAACTCTCTCTTTGTACGCTGATTCCAGTTCTCTGTATTTTTTTGATGACCTTTGTTTTCCAAAAAGCATTCTTTTCTGCCTCGTAGATGAAGGCTGACCCCTTCCTCTGCTGTAGGCCCCCACTTCCTTTCATCAGTGCAGAACGTAGGATGAGCAGTAATCAATCTTGTGTTATAGATAGGTTAAAGCTCTGAAATTTCAGGGTTTAGCAGAGCTGAAATTGAAGCTTTAACCCTTGAAAAGAGGACATACTATGGTCCCTGAATTATCCTAATGGAGTTAATAACTTATTTTTTTATAATAATGAATAACTTATTTTTTGTGAGTAGAATATTCTTGAAGATTTTTCATGTGTTTACTAATCATAGGGTTGGGTATACAGAATAAAAAAGGGTCCTAATAAAAAATACCTCGAAGGCTTTCTAAAATATTCTGGTCATGACTTGCATATCCATGTTTTATCTACATACATGCCTGTGTTTATTGTTATCCACTGTAATTAGAGATTCTGGCTTTTGTCTGTTAGTTCAGTCTCACAGCCATTCCGCCTTTCAGGACACCTGGGTTACATTGAACCTAACAAATTACAGTGTCATGGTCTCTTACAGAAACTGAGCATGCATATGAACTGATATCCTCTATCCTAGGCCTTCTGGAAGATCTGGTCTAAAGGATGTAGGTGCCATAGCAAATCAGTCCAGCAGAGTGCTTTTTTCAAACAGTGGATTTCTGTACCCTCTTGGAGATGGGCTTTTTTTTCACAGGACCAGGGAAACATCCTTCTCTCAGTATTACTCACTGTTTCTCCAGCTTCCTAAATTCTTTCTGCTCCCACCTGCCTACCCATGCCTTTGCCCCAGCATGTACTGCGGCCTCCTGTTTACGCACCCATTGCTGCAGGGCTGGGTGACAGTCGTATTGCACCCACCGCCTACAGAATGCTCCAGGCTCCAGCCCCACTGGTTTCAGCCCTACAGCATCCCCTGAACTTCACATGACACAGGCCTTCAGACTCCTTTTCTCTCTGTGCCACCGTCTCCTTCTGCTAAAACCAACTCTCCTTCCCTCTGCCAGAGATGGGAACTGGATTGACTGTAGAATTAAACCATCAGTGGTCTGACATTTTCTTTTCAAATGCTGCTCTGAAAATGAATCTCTTTCAGGCTGATAAGGCCAATTTCAAGCAGCAGGACATCCAGCAGTGAGCTCCTCCTTTACTT
The DNA here is from genome assembly GCA_013400235.1 of Oriolus oriolus. Lineage (NCBI taxonomy): Eukaryota > Metazoa > Chordata > Aves > Passeriformes > Corvidae > Oriolus > Oriolus oriolus. Next base: position 201,736 of record VXBT01006303.1, read on the forward strand.
CCTTAGTATATCTGATTTGCCTAGGATTCCCTTTTCTATAGCCTGCTTTATTCTCTGAGTTTTAGAAATTCTCTTATGAATCGTGCTGTACGATTGATTCATGCTACATAATCATTTTTCTACCATGGATTGCAGAAATTGTGGCACTTTATTCTGCAATTTTAATTGTGCTGAGCACCTTCTTTTGCTGTCATATTTTGTAACCAATAATGTTAAAATATGTTTGAGACTATTATCTACTGGTGATGAGTGATTCCAGGGTTGTGCAGCATCATTTTCTACAGAAATTCTTAAAACAAAAAGGGTAATGACATGGATAGAATTGTTCAATAAACAGAATTTCAAACACACAGGGCATAAGATCTTTCACTCTGTGGTAAGTGCCATTCATTAATGATGAAGGTGAAAACACAGTCCCTTACAGACTGGTGTTACATAGGTATCCACTATAAAGCCTTTTACATCTTTCCCTTCACCTCTTAGGTGCTGACCAAAGTCCTGTGGTGAAAGGAGAAGCAATGTCCCTGATAAAATGGTAAGGATGCTGCCGTAGGTGTTGTGTTGCAAGGGAATCACATATGATATCTGAATATAGAGTGCTACTACTGCCAACATGAGCAACAGCTCTAGAGTTGTATTGTTTAGAGTGGGAGCCATGACTGCTGGGTTCTACAGGAACGTTTCTTTGCTCAAAGGCATTTCTTATCCACCAAAGTGAAGAAACCAATTCCCTCCCTGAGGTGTTTGCGTCATAAATGAAACATGTGTATTCCTTTCTGTTGCTGGATGAGAAGTGGTGATCTTTCGAGAGCAGCTGATGTGGCAACACTCTCCTAAGCAACCAGAGAATTATAGCCTAGGTTATTCTAGAAGGGACTTTGTGCAAAACTGACTACACAGGTATTTAACCTGACAAGCAGCTGCTTTGCAGTGGTGGTGATGATGACTGGACACGTGTGGCATGTCCTGGGAAACGCTGTGCAAAGACTGTCTGCACCCCTCAGCCCTGGTTGCTGGAGTGTCTTGTTCACGTGGGTTGCAGATCACAGGAGGGATGTAGTGCCTATTTTGAAGCAGGAAAGATGATAATACTCTTGGCGAATCAGGGAACAGCCTTTAAGAACATACAAGGATACGTACTTTGAGTGCTCATAATTTCTCAGAATAACTTTGGTAGAAATCAGGTCTAGGACACATAAAGCTGATCCTGCCTTGGAGCAGGGGATGGAATAGATGAAGCCTGACCTCCTGTGGTCCTGTACAGATGCATTTAAAAGTGTTTCTCTTGATACTGTCATCTTATTTCCCACCAGGAATGGAGTAAGCATTCTGCCTCTCATCAGGTAAAGGCTCATAAACCCAAGGTTTAATCTTTTGTTGAGACAGGGCTTCTTTAAAGGCATGGGGCCTAAATAAAGTTATTTTCTTAACCGACTGCCTTGGGTTAGGTTCTAAATATGTATTTCATCATCTGACTAAGACATCTTTCACAACTGTTGAGTGTTTACCAGTTTACAAAAGACATAAATGTTTTATTCTAACCTATCAAATACATTTCTGAGTGAGCTGGCAGGGGAGTGGTGATATAATTTTTGTTCAGTTTTATTTTAATACTAATTTGATGCATCACAGTAGCTAAAAGAGCCAGCAGCAAAACTATTGCCCCAGTCCATTCTTGCAGTGTGTTTTTTTGCTCTTGTTGCCTGAAATGAGAAGTTAATGTGCTCAAGCACAGAAGAAACAATGTAAGTCGGCTTTAGGTCAGTCTCATCTCCTAAAATTGAAAGGACAGTTTAAGCTGGCTTCACAGGCTCCCAATTATTTCTAGACATACTACCTTCTGAATTTTAAATCTGGGGGTTTTTGTGTGCTACAAGATTTTTGTCTGCTGGTCCAGGACAGTAAGTATGTAGGTTATTTGTGCATTTTTAATGCCTGTGTGCTGAATAGTCTGCAGATTTTGTACAAAATTACTACAATCAAAGTTTACTCTGGCTACCCTGGTTACTTGTAAATGACAGGATAACATTATATGTGATTTTCACTCTGGGTCTGGACGATTTGTGCAGTGTTTTGTGACGGAGAGAGAGCTGCTCCAGAGCACAGGGCACTTGGTGGGCCAGCAGGGGGAGAGCCCCCATGTACCCTGCATCAGCCCTGGCCCAAGCTCTGCTCTGCAGAAAACAGGCCAGAAACACCAGCCCAGTAAGGGGAGGAAAAAAGAGTAGCTGCCTCTCTGTAGAGAGATATGGAACAGCTGCAGGACACCAGTGTGGGTTTGTGCCTATTCCTTGAGGAGGCCCATAAGAAAATAGGATAGTGGAAATCAGGAGTTGTTCTGTCTTGTTCCATTAATTTTTCTAGCTGTGTTATTTTCTCTCCCTGGATTTTAGCTATCAGGCAACTAATCTGAACTAATCTGCTTGTCCAAACTCTTTTTATACACAGGAGAGAATGTGATAAACACCTTTTCAGGTGATCCCAGCTCTCTGCTTTGGATATCTAAAGCAGAGATACCTTAGATACCTTAGAAGCAGGAGTACAGGGCTCTGCCCAGTGACCCTGCATGGATGTCTTGTCCTTCATCTTCGGATGGGTTCTGAAATTACAGAGAAGTAGCAATGACTACTGCAAGGTCAAACAAGATTGGGGCATCTGGTTGGGGTGGATTAAAGATATTACAGGTTGGGATATGGAAAAAAGATAAGAAGATAAAGGGAGTGAAGAGCCTCAATCTAAGCCACAGATAAGAGGAGTGTTCCTTTAATAAAGAAGCAGCCTCCCAGCCTCTGTAAGACATGGCAAAAGTGTGCAATTGACCATACTGCAAATGGCCCCTCTTGCTGGAGTAGTGATTGTTTTCAGTGCAACAGCCAGCACTAGAAAAGCTAACTGCTACAGCCAGGAAAGGAAGAGAAGAGTGTGATTTTGCTGGGACTTTGTACGGAGACAATGGGTGTTACAGGAGTAAGGAACCAACCCAGCCTCCTGAGGAATGTAGGTATGTAGGATGCAGGAAATTCAAACTGAGAATAAATAGAACTGGCTGATAATACCAGGTCTGGTTACTGAGAATTCAGGTTGTCTTTGTGTATTTAACTGCTTGTGATGTACTTCTATAGGTTTTTATATTTTTGAGAGTCAGCCCATCATTGTGTAGGATGAGGAGTAGGATGAAAGCCTAATGCAATGTGCCTTTCTTCCCTTGCAAGTCATAACAATAGTACTTATTAAACTGAGATATTACACAAGCACATCACTTAGACTTCTTGTAGAAATCTTGATAATAACATCAAGAGGTTATTTTATATGAAGGGCATGAAATCCTGTCAGTATCGTCAAACTAATAAAAACTGATGCAATTTTTCAAGAGTTATTCGGAGCAGATGTGCAAGCATCCTGTATCCAGCTTCAGTGATTCATGTTGTCCTGAGCCATACAACCATGTGTTGATGGTGACAACAAGTAATGACTAGGAGGAGCTTTTTCAGGCCCTGATTAAAGAATTTTTAAGTGCTTTTAAGGACGTGTTGAGTCGTATTCTTTTCCAGGAGAGTATTTGAATGGGGTTTAATCCTATGCTCAAGCACTTTTTCTGAAAGTGGTTTGTCTTCTGGAATCAACTTTCATTTCCATTTGTGGTCTAGTGACAGCCCCCACCTGGGTTTGAAATGAGGTCATTTGGCCTGAAAGGTGGGGGTAAAGGTATCTAAGTAGCTTTCATGGAGACTTACTCTGTTGCCTATAGCTACTTTCATCTTAAATAAGGAAGTGTGGCATGTTTGTATTCACAAATCCCGTTGTGCAATGTTCTGTCTCAATTGGGGCTGTCTGTGTCTCCATATTAATTCTCAGGGCAGCTGCAATTTCCTCCATTTCATGCAAATTAGCTTCAGCCTTAAAGCTCCTGGCAGGTCGCCAGCATAGCCCTCTTTGGCAAAATTTGGATTCATCGGCGGAAGGGTATTAGCCTTTTCGCTTTAAAGGCCTTTGTTTAGGCAAATATTTCACTATTTTAAAGGCAAATACTTAAGAAAATCTCTATCTTTCAGCCAGATGCATTCTTTAACCACTAGAAAAGTCCTAAAGATAGTTAAATAAACTGCAAATAACTAAAATAATGGTATACATTCCTACTGCTTATCTTGAACATTGCTATAAATACCACTGCACCAGTGCCATTAAAATGCATGTCAGGAATTTTCCTTGGCTGCCTCTATGCAGTCTTTTAAGATCATTTAACTACATAATGACTTTTAAAGATAGTCTTTTTGAAATGGAAGGGCTTTTTTTCAAAACCTAGCTGAAAAGATATTCCACAGATTTTCAATGCAATACCTTAATTCCATCTCTCTAACTTTTTAAAAGTTAAACTTTTTAGTTTGCACAATGATTTTGTGGTTTTGTGTGTTCTACAATTATTCTGAGAATATTTTTACCTTTTACATCATTATGAATTCTCTCATAGTTTTTTGTTTTGTTCTGGGTGTATGCTATTCTTCTTAAAAGTCAGATTTAATTTTTTTCTGTAAAGATAATAAGGGTACTTAATTCTTTCTCCTTGTATTCTTTTCACAAGAAACACATTTCACAGATTTCCCAGGAACCCATTATTTAAATTCTAGTTCTACCTGAACACTGACAATAAAATAGCATGAAAGGTTCTGGGTTCATGGTGTTACACTGGTTTTGAATTTAATTAGGTAGCAAAGAAATTTATCTTTCCCAGATATCACTGCCGTATACTTTCTTGGCTGTTAAGATTCAATATGTGTTTGTCCTGTATCATCCATCATCAACAGAAGTAGAAATCCTGCGGGAGAAAAACGGATCTGTGGTTCCACTTGAGCAAAAGTGTTATTTTTACCTGGTACTCGGTTTAAAACCTCTAAGGCATAGTGGAGTTCCACAGATATTACCAAAACCACCTTGTCAAGACTCTGGTTGTCATTGCAATGACTGATTTTCTCTCTCTTATTACTGTTGACATGCAAGACGATACGATACCAGGCTGTTTGTGACAACTGAAGTGTTCTCTATGGCTAGTATTTAGAAAAATATCACCATATTTGCACTCCAGTAACTGGAGGAACTTTGCAACTGACTGTCTCCTTGTTCCTGTAAGTGTTGAACAAATCCTCATAAAAGCTCCTGATTTTTAGGCCATCTATTGTTTTATGCACTTTAATCATATCTGTCGTTACCTCCTCTCAAAGATAAACTGTGACAATCATTTCAGTTTTTTATTCTGTGGCCTTCTCTGAGTCTCTCTTTCCTACAGTCCCTGGTCAGCCATGGAGAGCCCTCTCTGCACAGAGGAATGAAGGCACCTAGTCTGCCTGGAGATCATCCTGGGTGATAGAAGAATTATACAGATATTCATTCTTTGAGGATGGATTGAAATTTTGAGAGTAATACAGGAAAGCATGGTTTTTGTTCAGGAAAATAGGGTTAGCTCTTGTAGCTGCTGTAGATCATCTCCTGGTTGGATGCTTTAGGTGCCTGGATTTTTAGAAACATTTTGATGACAGTGGGTAGAGAGTAGTTTTACTTGTGCCGTTTTACTAGTGCTGGAAAATTCTTTGTGTCATGAAGTGAAGAGAGAAACATACCAGCTTTTTAGGGGCACTGAAACACCCATTGTGACCAGCCACAGCCAGCAGATGTTACGTCCACAAGGTGATGGATGTCTCTCCTCGACCAATTTAAAAGAGGCTGAAAAATTTTGTTGTGTTATTTCAAATCTTGTAACTCTAAGAAGCCTGCTTTTGTCTGATAAAGGAAGAATTCGATTAGAAGTACTATCTCAACCAAAGTCAAAGCTGGCAGATCATAAACTCTTTGAAGGTTCACCTTCTTTTAATCATAATATGTGTTTTAAAATGGATATTTGCTTACCAGGCAAATGATTTTACAGGGAATTAGGTAATGTCATGGGTACAAATCATATCACTTTGATTACAAAGAATCAGAATTCCATTTCAATAAAATACAGAAGTTCTGAGACCCGAAACACAATTGTTGATGTGCCTTCTCAATTTATTTTGTGCATTTAAAAATCCTACTAATGTAAATCCTACTAATGTAAATCCTATTAATGCAAAGAATTAAATAATTGCCTAATGTTTTGTCCAAACGTTGTTATTACGCACGTCTATTGGTACATCTATTGGTACAACTAACCTTTATTTTGAATGTTGGGAATTTTCACAGTACAAATAGTGCCCCAGCTAATTGCTGATTGGGGTGGAGTTCCAAGGCATTTTGGGTTTTTTTTTAAGTTGGTTTTTCTTTTGACATAACATTTCTATGATCAGGCACAGGGGAGGATGTGTTAGAAGCAGTTTGAAGGCAGTAGCACAGATAAGCGCAGGGTACAGGAATGTCTTAAACCAGCTTTGCCCACAAGTTTGAGAGTCATGAAACTGTATCCTGGAGTTTGATCTAACTTGATCTCAAGCTTGGCCTGGCTACTGGACCAGAGCTGCATACCAGAGTCCTGGCACTCCAGCTCTTGTGTAGAGATAATTCTGCTCTGTGTTCTTTGTATGTCATTGCTACTCATTAATCAAAATTAAAATACTGTCCCCAGAATGTCCAAACAACTCGGATCCACTGAAAGAAGCTCGTCATATCTAAAAAAGGTGAGTGTTTGCCACAGGGCTTGTGGTATCATTTAGATTAACATTATAATTCTGGGGTCCTTTTCTCCTGTAAATTTTAGACCCCTGCAGGTAGTAAATTTTACTTCTCAATAGGCAATCCCAGTATTTGAACTAAGCAGAGTGAGCTCTTGCCTGTACTGGCAGTTAGCAGTGAGATTTAGGGGAACATTTTGCTGTCAGATGATAATTTCTTGTTTTGGTACTCTCACACAAATTAAATGGGACACTCAGTGCTTGAGGCTGCACCAAATGGAGTTAAATCTGCAACCATGTTCTGTTAATAAAAATGTAAGAAAACCAAAAGCCATCAGTACTGTGCAGTGTGCTAGCTGTGTCCAAAATTAGTCTTGGGAAAAACTGCCTGACTAACAGACCGGCTTAACACATGATAAAATAACAGATTTCAAAACCTGCCTGTGAGTCAGATCTGGAAAGTGAGGTTACACATGGGTACAGCTGCTCTTTGTGGTCCAGTTGACTTCTGCTTGCCTCTGAGTTATTCATGTAGCCAAAATGATGCTCTGGGGAGAGAGCTGGGTACCACTGATACAGTGGTCCAGCTGGGCCATGTGGGGCAGAAAGAATGAATGTCTCGCCCAAAGTTTGCCAGTGACAGCAACAGGATCTGATCACGGATCAGGCTCTACACCTGGCTCTGTGCCTTTCACCATTGAATCTACATGAAGGAAACGGAGGTGTCTTGGCAACCTGTATTGTTCCCTGTCTTCTGAAGAATGGCTTTCATCTAAGGTGTTATAATTATGATGCATGTTAAAATGTCTCTACGTACACAATGTATATGCCAGAGTTGTAGTTGTCCCCAAGACAAGTAGTTGTTTCCTAACAAGTCTGTTTGTAAATAGTTGTTTTTATTTATAAATGTCTCTGGGCTGCATTTGGAACTCTCCTAATGACAGGCAAGAGTCAGAACCATCAGCTTTCCTGAGTGTGATCGTCAGTTTATGATGCCTGCACAATATGGGGATATATTCTATACAAGAATGTATGTACAAGAAGATCTCTTTTTAATTAGAGGGCTAGGAAAAAAATCACTTCATGGAGCAAAGCGTAGCTGAGCTTTTAAGTCCATTTGATGGAACCATCAGACATATTTACCAGCCTTGGTCCTTGGAGGTGAGTGTTTGCTCAGAGGTCTGGGACTGACTCCTCAAGGGGCTTGCCCACTGCAGGTACTCAGTATAAATTCATATACATCAAGCCCTCAGACAAAAAGAAGTGTGGAGGAACCTGCGTCCCGGGTATTTACACAAAGCACCTCAATTGCCCGAGAACAGAAGATGTCTGTTTGAGAGCTTTGCATTGCCAATTCTTTACGTGGCTGGAATTGATCATTTTAAGAAAGGGAGCGGCAAGATGAGAGGAGTGGGATGGTTTATTGCAAAGTTCCTTTAGAGTTTGAGAAACGGAGAAATTTGGATGTATTGAGCTTTTCAGCCAAGACTTGCTGCCATCCATCTCTCGGTTCCTTAAGAGTAACTGGGATTTTTGCAGAGAGTGCAGCTTGCTGCCAGAAAATCTCAACTTTTGTTAATGTATAGGCATTCATCATCTGCTGTTCATTAACACACATATTGCTAATGCCTGGCAATGGAGCGAACATTTTTCTAGAGTGGGGTCGAAAAACTAATTATTCACCATATGGTGGCCGGCTCAGCAACAATTGCTGAAGCCATGGAAGCAAAAGGAAGTTGGCTGGTTGATTTCTTTGGACAGTTTGCACAGTGATGACTCTCTTGACACATGCCATTCATGTGGCCGCTGCATAACAGATGGGCTAAGGCTGGGAACTGTGGAAAAATCATGGCAGAGATCTGGTGGCAGCCTCTGTCTTTTTATCCTTCAGAATGACTTTGGGTCACATGGGCTGTGAAAATAACAAGTAGGGGATTGTGCTCTAAGGATTTCCCTGCTTCTTTCATAAAGCCAGAGCGTAATTTTGACTGCCTTTTCGTATTTTGTTTATTAAAGGGATCAGGGTTTTAGATGAAAGAGATTACTTGGTTTGTGGTAGGGGGCTGTGCTGTGCCCATGACACTCAGCTCATTGTTAGCAGGAAAAATGCTGGCAGTTTGATAAGGGATAAGAAAATGGAGGGGTTTTAAATTAAAATTTAAATTACTCCTTATTTGTTCTTTTCTCATTTGTAAATCTCACATAGGCAAGTTTAGATAAGAGCTGTTTTAGATTCAGAATACTCAAACCTGAAATGAGTTAGTGTTTTTTTCCAGAGGAGCTTAGTACGGGAGGGTAGGATTAATTTGAGCATGCTGCCTTTGCAACTTGTGTGCTTTCTGTATTTCATATCATCCAGAGAGTGCCTGAATGGGGAAGGCACTGAAAGTTTCCATGCAGAGATTTGTTGAGCTTTATTGTCATTCAAAATTAAATCAGGTGGGTTTGAACTATCTGCAAATTAAATTTTAATTGATTACAGCAAAGTGTGTCAGTTGAGAATTTTCTTACGTCTTCTTTCACAGGAGTTTGGAAGTAGAGTTGACAAGCAATGAAGGTATTGCCAGATCCCTTCTGAAGCCGCACTGCCTTCCTCGAGGGATGCTGATAATGCTGGTTGCAGAACAGAGAGAATGAGAAAGCAAAAGTGAAGTGAAAGATTGCATGAAACTGCCCTGTGTGAGGGAGAGCTTGCGAGTGAGCCATTCACAGTCATTTGGGATTTGGGTCCATTTGTCAGGAGCAGCGCACAAAGTTTCTCAGGTGAAATATGATATTTGAGGTCTTGATTCAGGATTATTGTTATGTAAGCATTCATTACAATCATCTTTTACATACACAGGACCTCCTCTCCCCCAGCTCCCCCACCCTCTTCCTCCTCTCTCCAAAAACGAAAGCAGAAAAAAATTAAGATATCTTACAAAGCAAACTTCAAGCAATATTTTACAATTCACTGGGTTTGAAATTTCTCTTTATAAGCAGAAAGGCTCGTGTGCCTTGTTGTGGCATTACACTCTTGGCTGTTCACGTCTTTTTTTTTTTGTCTTTTGACATGGTGACACAGAATCACAGAATATTCTGAGTTGGAAGGGACTCACAAGGATCATCAAGTCCAACCCTGAAGTGAACAGTCCATCCAGCAAATTTGTGACCTTGGCGTTGCTGGACAGGCTTGTCAAGTGAACACCAACCATGTGGCTTCCAGGGTGCTCACATCAACATTTTTCATTCTTACGTTTTAAAATCAGGCCTGTTGATTCCAGAGGTGGGATCTGCTGCTCCTGCAGCACTGTTCACCGGGAGTCTCTGCACAGGCTGACATTTGATGCAATTGTGCACACAGGAGAGACTGAACAAAAAGAAAACAATGTGTTTTTATCTTGAACTATCCTGTTGCTAATTTCTGCAGGTGAGGCGGTAAACAGAACTAGTTTTCATTAGGCCATGATACTCTCCCATAGGTGGGCAGGGGAACACATTTTATTTGCTCTATCTCCTTTGTGAGGAGGAAGTTCACTAGCCCATAATGCTTCCTGAAGTGATTATTTCTTCTGGAGAAAGGAGTAAGCCAGTGTGTTTTATGTGATGAACCTCCTAATCAGCTTTTTCCCCCCTGCAGTGGCCTGAGCAAGCACAATGTGAGGATATGCTGCATTCCCCTTGGTCCTCTCATGCATTACCTGCATTTCTGAGCTCTTGTGATCTTGGTTCATGGTGGCTGCTCTTTTGCTCGGTCAGTGCATGTCCCACTTCCCCTCTGTGATATCCCTATCTGTGTTAAAGACGAGGAATATTTCTGTTTTTAGCAAGAAGTCAGTCCAGCAGAAGATTAAGACCATTATCCAGCAGGTGCTGCAGAAAATCTAGATCTCAGTGTTACTGCCAGTGTTAGACTGCTAGACAGAGGGCTGGATTTTCAGATCACTGCTTCTCTTTAGCCTTTGGAGGTAATGCCCAAACCCCCAGCCCCTCTTCGTGTGCTCCTCCATGTGTGTTCCACCTGCTGCCCATCTGAGGCTGCAGAGTTCTCTGGAACTCTGGAACTCTGGTTTCTCCACCTGGGTGGAAAATGTCCCTCAGATTTTGGGTTGAGATTTGAAAAGGATTCCAATAACTGGAATTTATAAACTTGAATGTCTGCCAGACGTAATGGCCAAGAGTCTCTTTTTCCATGAGAAAAATCCATAAGTGGATAAATATCAGGAAAATTCAACAGAATTCCTAAGGCCTGAGCTGAGGTGTTAAAGGCATTTTGCAGGATTGGAGAGAGGAGAAGGTGGCATGAAAATGTGTCTGTATATACAGTTACACATAAACATGCAATACACAAGCACGTGCTCTGCTGTGCCATTTTCCAGACATGAAGATATACACGAATAGCAAAATAATTTATTTTAAAAGTAAAGGGTACATATTAACAATATTGTGTCACAAAGAGCAAAGGAAAGGAACCTGAGTGTAAAAGCAGCCCTTTTTTAGAGCACCAGATGTTGTCCTAAGACAATGATGGAAGAACATTACAAACCACTTTCTTCATAAAGTGCTTCTAATCCAAAAGATGATTTTGAAGTGATTTCCCCATGCACAACTACTCATGTCTTTGTCTGTTCTTAGACTCTTTTCTGGGTATTTTATTAAAATTATGTTATATTCTTTTTTGCAGTGCATTTAGTAAATTACAATCTGTTCCTCATCTGCTTTTGAAATACATTAAGCATGCAAGGCAATCTTTAGACTTTAAAATCTCAAAAATGGTTTGGAATGAATGAGGCAAACAGCCCAAGTATCGGTGTCCTAGATTATGTTCCAGTTGCAAGAGACATAAATTAGTTTATCTCTGTGTTAATAGCTAATGAGATTTCAAATGATATATCTTTTCTTTTGTAATCAGCTGGAATACTGCACATTGTGGGAAAGACAGGATTTAGTATTTTGACTGTTTTGCTTGAAGTGCTCAGAAGATTGGAATTTGGCAGAAATATTCCTCAAATCAAAATTTCCTGTTGATTATTCAGGTTTCTACATGAACTGGAGAATGGGAATGAGCTGTACAACATTTCCTTATGTGAAAATAAATTTGTTTCTGTGCTTTGATACTTCTGCTGTTCACGGTACAGTTTTGGGTTTAAACTTTGTTTCACAAGAACATTGCCAAAGTGTTCAGATGATGACACCTGAGCATAATGTTTTGGTTTATGAACGAAGACGAGTTGTAGGAAAAAGTTTTGAATTTTTAAAAATTGAACTAAATTCCAAACATTCAGATATTGAAATACAGGGTTTAATTTTTGATTAGCTCCCTCTTATGCAACCAGCAAGAGAAGACCTTTGAAGCCCCAGATAAAATGAAAAGCTTTCTTTTTGTGTCAAGGCACAAGATCTGCCATAACTTTCATACTGGGAACAGGTGAATACTTGCCTGGTGAGAAAAAAAAGTCTCTATAAAATGTCAAATGTTATGGTTACAGAGCAGTGCAGCCATTTCTGGCTAAGTTCTGGGGCCCAGACTTGTCTACTTCATGCAGTTCTCCTAAATCATGGCACAGTCCTTTGCTGAGCTGATGGACTCACACATTTGGATAAGATGTACTGTTTATTCTGTTGCTAGGGTAAAATGTAACTCACTTTAAGAACAGCTGAACTGTTCTCATCCTTGTTTAATACCCATCTTATGCAGATTATTTGAACCAAATTGGCTTAAATGGGAGATTAAGGAGGGATGTATGGTGATTGTATGTGCCAAAAAGTGTTAGGCTGTGTATTTAAAATCTTGCTGCATATATTTTTTCTGAGTCCATTCACACAGAGAGTGATAAGAAATCCTTACTCAGAATACAGGAATTTTTTAATGACAAAACATACTAAATGCTTTTTGAATTAGCCTTGTTTCAGCTTTGTCACCCTTGTTTGCTAAATCATCACAAATGTTTATTGGATGTTTTGGCTTTGCTGCCATCTCCAACATGCTGAAGTGGGCCATGAACTCAATATAGTTTGGGAAATACTCTACTGCCATTCTCCTGTCACACATTAGCAGTTTCAGGGTCATAAACAATGAAAAGAGAAGAAAAGAAAATTGTTATTTCTGTATTTCCCTCTATTTTATTTACACTGTAAATTTTTTTTTTCTCCAGCAGTTATGTTCAAGCAGATGGTTTAAATGGGAGATTAAGCAAGGACTTTACAGCCCCTTTCTTTGGGAATCTCAGGCAAAACTTGTATCCATCTCTCAGAAAGCAATTCAGTCTGAATTTTATTTTCATTGGATTGGGGTCGGAGAGCAAATCTTCCTGCTGTTGGTTATCAGTTTTCTCAGATGAAAATTTATCACGAAACTAACACTAACCACTGAACTTCAGATGGTCAGAAGAGACTTCAGGGTGTCTGGGAGCCCCAATGAAGCCATAGTTTTATATTATATTATAAGTATTATATTATATTATATTATATTATATTATATTATATTATATTATATTATATTTTATTTTATTTTATTTTATTATGTTATATTATGTTATATTATGTTATGTTATATTATATTATATCGTATTGTATCATATTATATTATATTTTATTATATTATATCGTATCATATTATATTTATTATGCTATGTTATGTTATATTTGTACATATACATATTATATACATATAATATGTATACATAATATATAACATTATGTATTATTTATATACTTGCACATTAGTCCTGACTAATCTGTCTCATGGGCTGGTGGAGGCCTGCAGAGGTGGGATCTCTGCAACCCCCTCAGGCAGTACAACCCTGTTGCACATATCCTCCTTGCATGAGACTGTTTCATGGGTTTGCTGCTGCACTTGAGGGTGGTTTAACCTGGAGCCTTGCAAGACTTGCGTTGCAGGCAGCAGAGTCTGGCAGTCAGAGCTCAGAGCAGGCTGCTTCAGATTAGCTGAAGCACAGTAGGGATGTTTCTTCTACTCAAATAAGGTTAATCCCATTGCTGTGCTGTCAATACTTCAGTGGTCTCGTAAACCTATGCTCACCCTAATGCCGCCAAATCACTTTCTTGTTATTTGAACTGGTCACCTTTACACATATTTCATTTGATGTCGGAGTCATCCCCTGCTTTTTGTATCACCCGTCAAGTGTACCTAAAGAAGATCGATGATAAACAGGTCTTGTGGTTTTCTTCTACTTGCCAGGGAGTGTGCAATACCATTCCATTTACAGTAACATCCTCTGCATTTTGCAAAGACTGTATGATGGATTAGCCATGGATATGAGGCCAGCTTATGCTGTATGACTCTTTGTGATCATGTGCTTCAACGTTGTTGAAAGTTGATAAAAACACAAGCAGAAAGGCTGGGGAGCAGATTTCTGTATGATAAGAGGAAGGGATGTCAGAAAAAAATGTCAGATGCTTTTATAAATAGCGGGAGTGTAGATCTACATATATATCCACCAATTAAATAGAAGAACTGCTTATGGTAAGTTGGTTTTATTTATTGTGTAGATAAACTTGCTGAACACTGGGATGGAAAAAAATGGCATAAGTTGATAGCAGTGACAAAAGCAGGGGTGTATTAAATTTCCTAATGGCCTAAATGATAGTGGTACCCACATGGCCCAGCAGAATGAGAATCGAAGTATTTTTGGTCTGCATATTTCACACATAAAAAGACTCAGTTTTTTTCCATCATGGTTCAGCCAACAAACATTTTTTTTCTTTCCTCCATGTAACGTAGTTCTCAAGTGCACTTACAACACTCAGACTTTACATGTATGAACAGATAGAAGCATGTAGATTTCATAAGTATCAATAAGTTCTGAGCTTGTTGGTATACCCTGTGTGATATGGCTGTAGTTGCAAGACAGGAACCAAATTTTCTCTGATCACTCAGTGCACATGAAAATTTTCCATAATCCAAGTGTTGTTTCTGGCATTTACCATCTCCTAGGGGAATCCTTGTGAACTATACTGTAGGGAAATAAACCCAAAGCAAACCAGCAGCCTAAAGAAAATCATGATTTTGAAGGGAGCAAGTTCTTCTTCCCTATCCTACTACTGAAAACCTTACATGCTTCTGTTTTTTTCAAAATATATGACTTTTTTTGGAGGGAGAAATTGATCTTTCTCAAAAAATTAGGAGATGTATGTTGACATCTGGGATGTGTGAACGTAGTGGCTCTTCTGTGTAGTTATCTAATTTTTGTTCTGAGAATGTTATACAAAGTCAGGCACTCACTAATCCAGCGAAGGACCAACTGCCAAAGCAAATTCCAGCTTTTAATATACAGTCAGTTCTGTGGCTCAAACAGGGCAGCTACTTACGCCTAGATTTTTTTTTCATGCACATTTGTCTATTTGGCTGCTCCTTCAGTCTTTGAACAAGTGCTGTTTTGCAGTCAGTGGAGAATCTGACCCAATCATTCTAGTAATATTGGAAATATTTGTTGCATGGGATGCTTGGGTGTGTATCTGGGTTTTTATTAATGTGACCTGAGTGAAAGCCTCTTGTATGGTTGTGTTATTTGACTGGCAGCTGGGTGTCCACCTGAAATGCAGGTAGGAGCCTTGTTTGGAATGGTAGGTGATGCCTTAGGTTTTAACTTTTATATTTTTCAAATCCTGTACTGCCTAGTGTGTAACTCTGAAGTGTCTTGTAGCCTGTTAGCTGCTGTTCTCTCAAGCTAAGATAGATGTAACACAGCCTCTCCAGGCTTGCTCTCCAAGGACACCCAGACTGTCCTAGGGCCAAAATGTGTAAATCAGCATCTTGAGAAGGGGGGTAAGCTTGGAGAAATTACATCATTAGCTCAAGCTTTAACTGGCAAATTTATGCTGATATGCAAATGAACCAAACCTATAAGAGTGTGAAGAACTCATGACTTAGTGTCCATCTTGGGGTCCTTTTTGGATGTAGCCTCTGGCTCCCCAGGGTGTACATTTGAAGGCCTTTCAAATAAGTATCCACCTTTATTCCCTTACTCCTGTCTAGTGTCTGTTTCTAGGTAGCCACTTCAGGCATCACAGGGACCACTGGTCTCTGCTTGCAGCCATGGAGCATGGGATGAGCTGTCACCAGGCGTGGATTGAGAAGGTAGTGACCAAACCTGTCCTTCGTTCCTGGCAGGCACCCAGGGAGGTAAGAACAGTAATGACCAAGAGTAACGTATCTGCTTTTGAGTTTTAGAAGAGAGCTTTTGGGAACAGGGAGCCATAAGAAAAGTTTCTGAGAAGCATTTCTGGACTCAGGGAGCTCAGCCATGCATCAAGGGGCTTTGTCACAGGGTGGTAGGCACTTATCTGCTGTCACACCAGCACTACTGGGGAAGCCTCCTGGAGCCCCACTGCTGCAGCCCCTTGTTGGAGGGGCTCGGGGCATCAGCCAGGTTCAGCCTTGCTCATACAAAATACTTGTGAGTATTCCAGTGTTGTTCCTCTTCGTTGTTCCACTGTTAAATAAATAATCTTCCCAAATTAAAAAAATAAAAAAGGAAATTTTGCAGAAATTTAATATTCAGATTTTCCTTTTGAATATGTATCTGTACAATTCTGTTGTGCAGTGAGAAGTTGTTAAAACCAAAGTGACCAATAAATATTTCTGACTTCTAACTGTTTAGTGGGGCAGAAAATGATTAGGAAGCCAGTATTTGTTCGGTGAACAAAGGAGTGAAACTATTTAATTTACCTAAATGAATGAACACCGATAATGGAATTTTCCTGTCATCTATTAATTTTACTAAAGAGACCTCTAAAAATGATTGTACCAGTTTTGTCCCTTCCGTGCCACCTAAGGGTCAGACTGTGAATGTCATATACTGAAAAACAGTTGCTGATATTAAGTAATGTGACTGAATTTAATTGGTGTAACCTCACTGGCATTATTTTCATGACTACTGGAGGATCAGTCAAAGATTTTAGCCTGCTGCATTACATCCTTTTTTTTTTCGATTTTCAGATGCTTTCACAAGTGAACAGTGTAACAGCGAGCCTCAAAACCAGAGCGTTGCTGACTACCCATTAGTAGTCAATACAGGAGCTATTGTGGAGCTCTAACTTATAGGACGAACTGCTGTTCAGCCTAATTATTACAGATTATTAGATTAATTTTTTTAATTGAGTAGCCTAATTAAAGTAGACCCCCTACTAGTAGTTAGGAAGACTATATCTATTATCTTGTATTCTTTCTCAACCGCCCCTGTGCAGAATTGCTGAGGAGGAGGAGGAGAAGAACTGTTCAGAGTGGTCGCTGCATATGGATCGGTTGCCAGCTTTGAAGCATATTCTGAAAATACCATGTTTTGACAGATTTTTTTAAAGCATTTTGCCCCCTGTTTTGGGAGATGATGGATGTGCCATACAGATGACCTTAACACACGGCCGCACGCTAATATTCAGAACCGTGCTTTTGTTTGTCTGCAACAATGGCTGTCATTAAGAAAGCTGAGTTTGCCAATATGCCCCCCTGTTCCAGCGCCGGACCCTTCCTGATTGGGCACCGGGAAGCATCATGTGCCTTTGACTGAAATGACATGGAAGATGTATGGTCTGAGTGCTGTCCTCAGCACCACTGCTGTGATGCGAAGAAAACCACGCTGACCCAAACAGACCTGTGCTCAAACAATGTCACACCAAACGAAGACAACATATTGGGAAGAAAAATGCTTGTAAACTGTGTGTGCTGGAAGATGTATTGGCCAGGCGGCCATAGGGCAATCTTTGAACTATTGAAATCTTTAGAAATATTGTTTAGTTCTTGAAGAATACTTACAAACCTAATTAATCAAGCATAGATGGTTATTTTCACTCTTTACATACTGCTTCATTTTGGGACAAGAATAGGGCTGTCACATTTATTTTGCTGACCACTTCCCAGGTGCTTGTGGGCAAAACCAGGGTTTGAACAAATATTTCCACAGCAATCCTCAAAGAACAGACTTAAGGGAGCTCTTGGCCTTCTCCTAATCCTTAATATGCTTCAAAACTTCCTGAGTGTTTCCATTTTTCTGTTTGTGCACGTCTTGGGCTGACATTTCTATTTCTTTTTGGTTTGACATCACCAGAACAGTATTTTAAACCTGACTGAAATCAGTGACCGCTGGGGCAGCTAATGGCATAATTTTAATGTCAAATCAATTGTATATGTTCCTCCCAAGAGACGTGTGGATAAGAAGTTCCATATAAGACCTGTTATTACTGGTTTTTTCTTAAAGCTTCTACTACAGTCTTGTGGAAGCTCTTGGGAAATGCTCTTAACCATGAATTCGTCTTGAACTGCACATAATTTCTTCCCTTTAATCTCTGACCAAAACTCTGATTCTTTGGATCCACCATCCTACTGATTTCTAAATTCTGGTATCTCTACATTTAGATTATTGTTTTTACAATAACTGTTTACTGGTTTCAATATTTTTTTTTACATATACCATGTGGCCAAAGCCACCTAGAGTACTTAAAATAAATAACACCTCTTTTAAAATTATTTTTTAAAGTTATCATTATCTTCAGTAAGGCTAGAAACTAATTTTTACAGGCAGTAAATAATTTATGAAAATGTTAAAAACTTTAAAATTTACCTTAAGCTAAGATATACAGCAAGAACCGTAACATATTGCCTCTTGTTATAATTAAAATCACTGAAACAGCATTTTAATAGTTTAATTCCAACTTTTTAAACAAATTTAATATAAATTATTATTTTATACATATTTTAATGTAATATATAGTAGTGTATTTTATTATATTGTAATATAATGTAATAGCATTATTATATCACACCCAACATGGAATGATTCCTGGGGCTGTCCTGTGCCAGGAGGTGGACTTCAGTGATCCTTGTGAGTTTCTTCCAACTCAGGATATTTTATGATTCTATAATTATAATATTGTCATTTAATACAAATTACTATTCTTACATGAATTGTAACACAATAATCACACTAATATTTTCAGGTGGTCTGCTCAGATAAGCTATCATTCAGAAGAAAAGATATTTTAAATCTAATCTTGGCCTTGACTTTAAATGAAGTCAGGGTTTTTAAGCATGTGTTCGAACTGCCTTCCTGCTTTCCTAATTAAGAGATTACTTACTACAGGAATGGGAATCCTTAAGAACATTCTTCATTGTATTTGAATGCAGTGAGATATGCCCAGAAAATATGGAACTGTTGAATGCACTCAGGAACTTTTCTGCAGTTCTAAGTGCACATAGTGATTAATATAAATTGCATGTTTGCTATGCCCTTTTTCCAAAAGCCCTGTTTGTAGCCTACCCCCCTAGTAATACAATGTATTTATATTTAACATAATAAACTGTCCATACAAAAGCACGTCCCTCCCAGTCAGGCTTGGAGTGGTGTGGGAAAATATTCAGCCGTTGCTTGTCAAGGTCTAGTGCACAGGAAACAGGAGTGTTCTCTGCTAGAAATCTCCACATTTTCAGAAATGAGTTTAAGTAAGCCACACAAACCCTCTGTTTTGATCAGGCTTGAAACAGTGAACTCATCCAAAATCAAAAGCAAATAGAAAAAGAGACAGACTGGGTGGGGAGTTAAACTTGGCAGCAAATGGTCTAAATGAGGAGAAGGCAAATAAAAAGAAGAACCCATGTAATCTATGATTCTGTCTGGGTCCTCAGGGTTTCTGCATACAACCTGATTATTAAGTAAGGATAGCTGTGTGGATATATGGGCTGATCTTAAACATTCTGAGCTGCTGGATTGAAGCAGGCAGCATTTCTGTCTCCTGTCACCTCTTGGCATTTAGAAGTTCAGGATCTTTATAAATACTGGAAAGGCAGTGTTTCCATGTAAAAGGCAAGATAGGTGGTGGGTTACTAACTTTAGCTTGGTGGTTGTTGCTCTGCTGTATGTTTTTTTCTCCGTCTGTTTCAGTCTGTTTTAGAGGAGATGGCACACAGGTTGTGCCATCGTGGCACTTCCAAGTCACCCCAACCCAGGAGGGCTTCCCTACCAGGCTGAGGACGAGGAAGAACCCAAATCTCCCTATACCCTGGGGGCCGACACAGGCACCGCATGAAAATGCTGCTGCATCCAGTGCAGTAGCAAAGCTTCAGGAGGCTGTGCCTTGGTGAGACCAGAGGTGAGCTGCTCCCGGGGCTGCGGCAGGGCATGGCCCAGGTTAATCAGCTGCGAGAGAGCATCTTCTGGGTCAGGGACATATTGGTTCTGTGTTAGCTCCCTCCTCCTTCCCTGAATGGACTCATCTGCTCTTTCAATCTCATCTTCAGCAGCACCAAACCAAGCCTGTTTGAGATTCCTTTATATCAGTTAATATTCCATAGCGTATTTCAGAAGCCAGTAACCCCATTCGTCACATTTTAAATGCAAATGAAAGACCTATCTTTAGAGTGCATTTTCCTAAGCTTGGAGCTCCTCTCCCTTTCCTCCAACATCAATTTAAATACTGATTACACTTGAAAATGAAAATTTCTGTCATAAAGAAGCTTATATTGAGGTGAATGCGAAAGAAGAGGAACTGAGCTGTAACCCTCCAGAGTTTAATTGTCAGATGTTACTCTGGCTGTTCAATGGCATAAGATGTTCAGGTCCCAGTGATCTTATGAGTCAAATGAGGTTTTGGTCACCTCCTCAGTGTATCCACCCTCAGGTGAGGATGGAGGTGGCTTTCTGGCCCCACTATGGTAGGAAGAGGGTCTTCCTTTGTGTCAGGTAGTCTACAGGCATCATTTCATCGGCCTCCACCACTCACAAACCTTCTGCCCGCACCAGTTGCACAGGTTTTATGTATTTCTGCATCCCCGCAGTGAGAATAATACGTCTTTGTTTCTTTGTGTGTGTCTATATGTCATAGTTGCTGAGCTAAATCCTCAGTTATATTTATTTCCCCATTAAGTTTTCTTAGCTTTTTCCACGTTTCCAGTGTCCTCTCAGCCACGGGTGAGGAAGGGGGCAGGAGCAGCATCCAAACCTACCAACCTGAGGGTCATACAGTCTGTGTGTCTGGGCGGCCGAGGGAGGTGGCACTGCTGGCAGCCCCAGAAGCCCCAGTTTCCATGGCACTGAAGACATTCTCCAGCCTTTTTCATATTCCACAAAAAAAAAAATGCTCAGGGCAAACACCTTCTTTCGCAGAAATTTGGCATGACCGTCTCCTTCGCTGCTTGCCTGTTCTTCCACCCATCTTCCCACAAAGAGGTTAATAAATGTTTACTTTTTTTCTTGTTTCCATATGGTTTGTTCACAGGCTTTTGCTTGTGTGTGTATGAATGCTCACTTGCATTGACTGCTGTGAGGGAATTGTTCTACTAATGCTGGCCATCTTCAAATCAATGCCTGCACATAACAACAGAAAGTGCCTCAGATGTAGTGGTTTCCACAGGACTATTGTTAGGCCTTTGTTAAGCATTTTTGAACCTAATAAATAATGTCAAAAGTCTCTATCCTAGCCAAAAATGTTCCCTTTGAAACAGTTCTAATAGTATTTTTGTTCTGCAATGTCTCCCAGTGTTGTGAAGAATTTGTGCCTCACAATAGGAATCTGGTATATCGCGTGCCGCTTTGTTTTTTTTTTTTGTTTTTTTTTTTTAAATTTATTTTAAGATCGGAGCCCTTCTTTCCTGAACAGGCATTCCTAATTCTTTACATATATGTTGCTTTTTCTTGAATAACCGTATCACTTGGAACTTCAGTGCTGTAAATGCTACTAAATTTCACGAACTACAGGAAGAACAAATCTTAATAATTATGGAATGAAGGGGAGGCAAGCAAATCATTGAACTTAATAATGGGCTATTTCAGTGAACCTCCTTTGTGTTTTGTTGCATAACTCATAATTAAATTATGTCTAAAGTAAGGTTTTAACAATTGATTTATGCACTGAAAAGCAATGATAACAATGGTCAAAGATGATCACAGTAGTCCCCTCTGGCTGTAATATCTATTAATCTAGACCGTAATGACTATTTATTCTGGAAAAACCTCTAATTGGAGATTGTCTGTGATTCACTACGCCTTATATAGCACATATTAACAATACATCTCATCTGTCCTTAATATGAAGTATAATTCGTGGATAATATTCCCATTTCAGTGGTGCAGTAGTGTGTAGCAAATCAAGCTAGGAGAAACATATTTGTTAGACATATTTTATTTCTGTGCATTTTACTTTGCTTATTTTAATTGGGCTCTGGGGAAAAATGTCAAAACCCACATTTCTCTGCATTCATTTTCTCTGTGGCACCAAAGCAGTTGGGTGCTATCTGTATTTAAATAACTATTTTTTATTTAGTTATCTCATTTCAGCTTAGAGATAAAAGACACACTTTAGCTTGTTTTTCACTATGGTAGAAATAAATGTTAGATCTACAGCCAGAAATGCTTATTCGTGGTGTTACATGGAGGGTCTAAAACAAATTTTACTACTACAATAGTAGCAGAGAATGAAACTCACTTGGGGCTTGATAAATCAAGCTTCTAATGCTCCCAGTGGCAGTTCAGTGGACTTAGATCCATGTTCATTTCTATACAGCTGACATTAACAGCATAGCTACCTTGGATTTCCAGAGGGCAGACTGTGGCCTGTTTAGGAGCATCTTTGGCACAGTCCATTGGGAGGCAGTCCTGAAGAGCGAAGGAGCCCAGGAAGGATGGACATTCCCCAAGAAACAGATCTTACAGGTATAGGAGCAGTCTGTCCAGGGAACAGGCTCTCCAGGGAAGTGGCCACAGCACCAGCCTGACAGAGTTCAAGAAGCATTTGGACAACACTCTCAGGCACATGGTGTGACTCTCGAAGCGTCCTGTGCAGGGCTGGGAGTTGGACTCAGTGGTTGTGAGTCTCTTCCAATTCAGCATTCTTATGATTCTAGGAAGGGGAAATGGTCAGTGACCTGCTAAACCACTTAGTCACCCACAAGCCTATAGGGCCAGATGGAATCCACCCTAGAGTATTACTTGCAGAAGAGATCACCAAGCCACTTTCCATCATTTACCAGCAGTCCTGACTAACTGGGGAGGTCTCAGGTGACTGGAGGTTAGCTGATGTGATGCCAGTCTACAAGAAAAGCTGGAAGGAAGATCTGGGGAACTACAGGCCTGTCAGCCTGAGCTCAGTGCTGGGGAATGTCCTGGAGCGCATCATTTTGAGTGCCATTAAACAGCACGTACAGGACAGCCAGGGAGTCAGGCCAGCCAGCATGGGTTTGCGAAAGGCAGGTCCTGCTTCACCAACGTCATCTCCTTCTATGACAGGTGACCCTCTTAGTGGATAGGGAAGGGCTGTAGATGCTGTCGGCCTGGACTTTAGTCCACCTTTTGCCATTGCATTATCCTGAAGAAACAGGGTTCTCATGGCTCAGATGGGTGCACTGTTTAATGTGTAGAAACCTGGCGGTATGGCCAGGCCCAGAGAGAGGTGGTGGCCAGAGTTACATCCAGCTGGTGGCTGGTGAGTAGTGGTGTTCCCAAGGGCTCAGGTCTAGGGCCAGTTCTGCTTAATGTCTTTATCAACAATCTGGATGAGGGGATCAAATGTACCCTTAGTTTGCAGGTCAAACCACCCTGCAGGTCAAATCACCCTACAGATCAAATGCACCCTACAGTTTGCAGGTGACACCGTGTTGGGTGGGAGTGTTTATCTGCTGTGTCTCTGCCTTTCCCATGCAGAAGCAGAAGCTGTGGCCTGCTGAAGTCTCTGCTCTCAAGGGGAAGAAGGCATTTAACCACAATTCACCTGGAGGCACAGAGGATGGGTGAGTATGAGCTTGCTTTGAAGTAGTCAGCTCCAGAAATATGCTGTAAAATGGGTCCCAGTAAGTGTTTGGGCAGGTAGACCATGCTTAGTTTCATTGGTACTTGAGGTGGCTATCCTGACTTGAATGTGTGGGTCTCTGTGCACAGTCATTAATCCCCAAGGTACCTTAAGCCTCTGCTGCCTCCTTGCTCAGTTACATGGCTAACAGCTATTCTTTTCTGAGTTCACGCTTATTTACTGTCAGTGTGAATGCATCGCTCGCCAGCAGAGCCCCAAGGAGGTGCTGCTGATGCTGCCGGCGCTCCAGTGGTGTGGGGCTGGCTGGTCCTGAGCTGGCCAGGCAGGTGGCTCGAGCTCTCCTCTGGCAGCAGAACAGGAGCTACGTGAAGCTCAGCCAGGAGCTTGGCTGGTGTTCTGCGTCTGCTCTTGGCTGTGTGCTTTTCATGCCCCTGCTGCCGGGGCTTGGCTGGCAGGACTGTGATATGTGCACCTGGCCCTGCTGCCTTTTGGACCTAGATTTGGGGGGAATTATTTGGAAAGACAAGGAGGAGCCTGTGTGTGATTCCTTGTTTTCTTTGGTAGACAGAAACAAAACAATCCTAAAAAATCCTGAAATATTAATTTATCTAATAAAACTCATGGTGACTCATGGAAGGAGAACAAAGTTGTATTTTTTCTTCCAGTGACAGAATCGAATTGCATTGTGCCAGTCACACTCCTGAGATCAGATGAAACGGGCTTTTTTAGTGAGGAAAACCCCTGATATCTTATGAAAACACTGAAAAAACTATCCAAAGGGGACTTTTTAAAAAATTTGTCATCTTTGGAAGTGTATCTGAAATGCTCTAGGTGGCTAAATGATTGATTGCAATTACATTATCAAGTAGACTTAGCACTTTTGCTCTTTAGTCATTAATTAAAAGACTTTGGATTTTTGAATATATTTACTACCTGCAAAAATTTTGTTTCAGAAAACTTACACCCATGTTTTTTGTGAACTGTTCCTTCTAATCCACAGCTAGTCATTATTCATGGATTATAATTGCTTTTCTAAAGTCACGCATGATTTTCTCCTTCCCCTGATGTAAGGATTGGTCTTTCTATAAAGAAGGGTAATGATCTGTGGTTAAATCTTGTTCTTGGTCACATGTTCATACATGAATACAGGAGAATGGTCAGTATTGGAGAATATGTCTGCCTTAACACTGTACAGACACGCATGATAAACACACGATTGTAGCCAAGAAAAAAAGACAAATTTGCTGCTTGTCATCTGCCTTTCACAGAGACACACCAGCAGAAAAATTGACCCAGCACTTTTGTGTTATCTGCAGAGTGCTATTAATCACAGGGAAATATAAATCCTAATTATATTCTAATTATAAAAAAACATTAACTAAAACCCACATTTGTCGTGAAAAGTCTTTGTACTTGATACTGAATTTTCAGTTTATTCAATTTATGGTGCTATTAATGATATCTATCCTCATTCAAAATCACAGATTTTCTTCATTTGCACCTCTTAGCCAAGCTAATATTAAAGCTGATTTTTCTTTTGCCGGGTGTCAATGTTAGGATAAACCATTTTGGAAAATTTCAGCAGGTATTATTTGCCAATGTCCTCCAATAGAAATAGATATAGGCAGGATGTTGTTTTTTCTCTACAGTGAGAAAAATGTGCATGATCGTGACAGTAAGTAGAAAAGAGGAAAAAAATTGTATCTGTGTTTGTAATTGGAATCTTATACGGAATATGAGTTTAGTTTCAGTCTTAGATCATGCAAGTAGGATTTTCCCATGTGTACTGTAGCTCTTAACTGTGGGTTAGTTTAGCATTTCATTCTCCTGAGCTGTCACTGACTCTAAGCACACAAGAGGTTTCACATATCCCGAGAGGACAACTGTGTGTGTGGCATCCCCATTTCGTGATCTCAAACATTGCTTTCCTTTTCTTTTGCCTCTGGTGCAGCAGCCTGCTCTCATCCCCAGCATCAAAATGCACCAAGGGGACAGTGATTCCCTTATTCTCTGGGACATGGTCTTCTGTGACTCATGAGCTGTGGAGGGGGAGAAGTCACCTGAAGGAATTGCAGTGAGTGGGGAACACGGTGTTGTGGAGGACAGTGGAAGAATATGAGAGGAAATGCAGGAAGGAGGAGGAAAACCAGAATAATGCCATAACCTGAGTTGCCCCACACTGCTGGTAGGGGGACTTTTGTACTTTGACCCCTGTCAGGCACTTCTTGTGAGGCTGGTTTAGCCATATGTGTCTAAATTGCACAGTGGGTAATGGTAGTTTTCATCACTGTTTTTAGTGGTCTGGTTTGAGACAGCTTTTGCAGCAAGTCTAAAAATCTTGAAAACAGTTAATTTTGAAAGAGGCACTGATAACACTACCTGACTCCCATTACATTGTAGTACTAGGGAATCACTTCCATCAGGCTATAAAAGACTCCTGAAAAAACAAGTTCAGAATTCAGAGGTAAAGGGCGTGAAGTACCAAGCATAACTCTACAAGGCTTTCAACTCAGCTTGTATTCATAGACATGTTAGTTGCTGGTTGAACACTGAGACATCAATATTTTTGAGTATTTAATTTCTTTTCTGTTGGAAGCCAGTATACGGATGTGAAATATAGAAAACAAGCAGATAAAAAAAGGATTTCATCATATCTCTAAAAATGGATCAGGGCTTGTTACAAGACAAGTTTCCAATGTTATTTGAGATGAATTTTTTTGTCAAAAAGACATCTGAAATAGATTTTATACAAAAAAATGACTTTTCAAACTCTTGAAAATGTTGACCTTCCATTAGCACTTTAGGAATATCTGGCTTTACAAGGGAAAAAAACATTATAGAAGTTATAGGTGATTGAAGTTGCTTTTTTAATGGGTGGGGCAATAATGGTAAATAGTGTTATGTCCATTATTTCTCAGTTTTGAAGAAATGGTCCTGGGATACATCAGGTACAGCATCGCCAGCCGATTGAGGGAGGGGACTGTCCTGCTCTGCTCTGCACTGGGGTGGCCTCACCTCGTGTCCTGGGGGAAATTTTGGGTGCCACAATATAATGGAGATCTAAAGCTCTCAGTGTCCAAAGTGGGGCCATGGAGATGGTGAAGTGTCTAGAGGGGAAATCGTATGAAGTGTGGATGAGGTCCTTTGGTCTGTTCAGCCTGGTGAAGAGGAGACTGAGGGGAGACCTCACTGCAGTTTCTGCTTCCTCATGAGGGGAAGAGGAGGGTCAGGCACTGATCTCTTCTTTCTGGTGACCAGTGGCAGGACCTGAGGAGACTTCATGAAGTTGTGCCAGGGGAGGTTTGGATATTAGGAAAAGGTTCTTTACCCAGAAGGTGGTTGGACAGTGGAACAGGTTCTCCAGAGATGTGGGCACAGCACCAAGCCTGAAAGAGTTTAAGGAGCGCTTGGACAACACTTCCAGGCAGATGGTATGAATTCTTGGGCATGATTCTGTACAGGGCCAGGAGCTGGACTCAATGATCCTTGTGGGTCCCTTGGGACTCATGCTGTTCTCTGATTCTGTGATCACTGACCTACTTCAGAGGGACAAGTTTGTGAAAACAGAACTGACTCCTTGCCCACTGTGGAATTGTTGGAAGCTTTGCCACTACCTTCACCAGAACTGAACTTTTAGGCATTTTTCCAGTCTGAAGCTGCTCGTAATGGAATGCCCCTCTGCTACAAATGCAGATGTAAATGAATAGGCTTCACGGCTAGTTCTGCTGAACTGAGGCTTTTTCAGACTTGGTGCCTATATTCCTATACGATACTGCATTTAAGAGTCAAAAACAAGCCAAAATTTTGATTAAAAGAGAAATTCGACTTTTAATAATAAAAATAAGGTTTGGATTTGGATAAGTAAACGGCTTTAGATGAATCCTTTATTTCATGGAAGATTTACCTTAGGAATTAGATTTGTGTAAATGAAGTCTAGAAGCTTTTATAAAATGGCAGCTTCTGTGTTTCATGTAAGCATGAAGAGAACATACACACTCAAAGACATTTCAGTAGGCTATATAAGTATTGATTTAGATAATCATCATGAAAGCAAAAATATTTTCCACTTTTTTTCCTTTAAAACAGCTGTTATGGGCAAGTGAGTAAGTCCATTTCAGTACCTAAGATGTATCCATTGCATCTAGCTGTGCAACTCACAGTGATTCCCAAGGGCATGTTGTGAAAATTAGAAGCAGACGAATGAAAAGTTATGGAAAAATGACATGTAATTCTGTCAGAGTTGCTGTTGTTTTTCCCTTTGTTATGTTCCATTTGTATGTCTCTCGCCTTTACTGTGCTTCGGATGCATGTTGCTGAGAACTGACATATCTACTGAAATTCAGTTTTACTATTTGTACTGATAGGGTTTTTTATCTCCATTTCACTATGACATTACATCAGCATTTTGTGTGTGCCCCCCCCCCCCCCACTTC
>VXBT01006303.1:229575-331273 GCA_013400235.1 Oriolus oriolus
CACTTCTTACATCCAACAGTATTTTGTTGGTCCCCCCCCCCCCCCATACTTCCCCAGCTTAAAGATGTGCTCTTTCAGATTTTTTTGTGTGTGTGACTTTAACAATGTTCTGTTCACATTTCCTTGGATAGACCCAACAATTGCTTGTTGACCCATTTTAACCCCTTTTGAGCATCATCTTCAAAGTGTAACTGTCCTTGACAATGAAAGAGACCTTCCTATTGTCTGGTCCTTCCAGGCAATCTTTAGCATTGAGTTAAATGGCTTTCAGATGGAGGAGTTGGCTGGAAGGAAGGAGACAAAGTGGTCTGTTGTTTCTGAGTGACTTTGCTAGAGTTTCCCTTTTTTCTTTTAGAATGGTGCATTTCTATAGAAGATGACAGACGTTTTGACAGGTGCAATATGCTTTGAACTGTTGTGTCAGATAATTCCTTTGTCTTGGTTTTTCCCAGCAGAGTGGTACATCTCCTTAGGATGCTGATATGCATATTGTTTGCTTTTCATTTAGTGTGGTGAAGCCTTCCATCCTCCTTTTCTCTCTCCCTCTCTAACTTTTTTAATGGCTCTTTGCATTTACGTAGCTGACCCAGATGGGAAGGCGGAGTGACCATGACTTAAACCTCTCTCTCCAAACTTTTGATCATGATAAGTGACACTTAAAACTCAGGAAATTATAATGGTAATAGAGAAAGAGCTGGAAAAGACACACAAAAGCACAGCCTCAAATAAAACCATGTTAAAATCTCATCTCTGACTGCAATGAACGATGCTTGGGTGAAAAAGTGGTTTCAGGGCTCTTCAGAGCACAAAATATTTAGCTTTGTTCATCTGAGCATTGGCCTAGGGGAAAACAAACTGTAGTCCCATCACATAATCAAAATTGGTTTGAGAGGAAAAGGAGAACTCCAAGTTAAGTTTTAATACTTACGTTTGTCTTGCTTCTAGTATGGATGTTTTGTTTCTTTCTTAATACTCTTACAGTTACTGCAGAAAATATTTCTCAAGCAGGTAGATTAATTTATTTGGAGTATGTAGAGCATGTTCTAGGTTGTGAATATTTTTGAAGTGTCAGCTCTGGGGGTTTTTAGTCCTGCTATGAGTTACTGTGTTATAAATAGCAGCACTGGTAAACTGGTCATGCAGAGAACATATTGGGATTTGTGCCTGATGCTATCTTTCTGCATCAGTCCCTGCTTCTGTCTGCCTGCCTTCCTGCCTGTTTTTGACTTAAACAGAGTTTTTTACTATTACCTTTGATGTTTTCTTTTTATTTTCAGAGTTAACATCCCTTCTTTTGGTGGCCTGGGTATGACTCTCATTCATTGTGTCATGAATGACATCCGTGTTACTGAAAGACAATCTGACCCTGAAAAATTGAAAACAAGATCTTCTTTTGCAGTTGCTTCACATGGCACAACTCAATGGGGAAGAGAGATTTAAAGGCTGCCAATCAAACAGAGGAATGGACAACATAATTTACTGTAACAGGGAGAGGTAACTTGGAAAGTGCTGCTTTATGAATCCTTGCAGAACATCTGAGAACTCAGTTTAATAGCTCATGGAATGCGTGTTTAAAATATTTATACCAAGGTTTTTTAAAATCAGGGACTAGCAGCTAAATCTCTGTAAACCATAGCTGGCTGACCTGGTGGCCTAATTTCTGAAAATGGCAGGAATGCATCAAAGTGTGTTTTTCACAGTCAGAGCGAGAGTATCTCGCTCTAGCATTTTAGCCTACAAGGCAGTTTTAAAATGGTATGTGTTATTATGGTTTATAGTGAGTAATCTTGAATCAAAAAAAATATAATTACTTCTTCTAAATGATAACATTTATGGGAAGCTTTTGAATGGTGCTTGTGATCGGCCAAACAGTGAATAGCTATATTTGTCTCTACTAGTAGATGCCTCTACTAGTGCTGCAAAGAATTCTACAGCAGTATTTAAGCATTTGAGATCATAGACCTGAAATAGATGGCTAAAGCATTGTTTGAAATTCAGTCTGCTGCCACAGAAAGCTGTTAGTAATTGTTATACTTGACTGTAAAAGTGCTTCTTTGAGATCATGGAAATTTTCAATCTCTACAGTTACCTTTTCTTCAAGTAATTCCTGTTTACACTGCAATTCTTACTTTCATAAATCAGTCATGCAAACAAGATACAAAATCTGTTTTACTGGCTATTCTTCTTAGCTGGAAACACAGTATTTTTGCCATCTCTGTTCTCTGCTCACTTGCTACCATAGTCCGTGGTTATAATTCAGTTTCAGACTGATAACTGGTTGAAACTCTTTATCTCTAAACGGTAGAAAATATATTTGCAACACCAGAAATTTCTAAACTGATTTTTGTAGTTATCTGTTGTAGTTTTCTGTAGGCAGCTAAGAACAGGTTCTCATGAAGATTGTTGGATGGTCTTAACAAGAAGCCTATTTACTGACACCAGCTCTAATTGGAGTGTGTCATGGGAAGCTCTCGTCTCAGGAGATCTGACATTGTTCCAGGAAGAACCAAGCAGATCCGATGTTAAATTGCTTCAGGCTCTCTTGCAAAGTAGAGCATTTGTGAAGCTGGGAGAATTTTGCCAGGGGACTCACAGGGCATGAATTTCTTGGGATGATGTGCATCACATTCAGTTTTATGGTTTCCCTTTCACTGTTTGAGGACATTGCATAGCTGAATAGATTGAAGGGGAACCCACGCCTTTTCACAGGAATCTAGTGTAAGCATGGCAGAGTCCTTGTTATGGTCATCAGTGAGATGGGTATTTATTACTTGATCAGTATCTGAAATTTCTATAGGGTTCTCATAAACAAAATGAAGGTGGTTGCTCTTTTGATCAGGTCTAGTAGGGAAATATGCAAAGAGTTCTCACAGGCTGCTGATGTCTCAAAATATGTCCACTGTAACAATTCACAGGCTGTACAAACTTCATGGTTGTCAAGTGTTCTGCTTGCCCTTGCCATATAGACGTCATGGTTGTCACTGGAGATAGAGCGCTGTACCTTCTGCTCCGAGCACATAGGCTCCTACTGTCAGGGTTGGTGTCGTGCTGCGAGCACGGGGAGACTATGCAAATTGGGTAACATAATGCTGCTCATATGGGAGCTGACTGTGCTAATTCCCACGTTAATCCTGTGAGAGAGCGCACTATGAACAAGACGCTCACCCACGGCGGGCTAAGGCCAAGCCATGTGTTCCCACCACTGAGAGAAGATGTGGCTGCTCTCCAGGTAATCAACTGGACTCCCGAGTCCTCACTAAAAGGTGCACCTGCTGCCTGATAGCATCTTCCATTATCCTGGAGGTGCTGGAGCCATCTGTGAGGAACCCACTGACGAAAAGATGTTTAACATCAGCTCTGAATCTTTCCAACAATGTGCTAAAATCTGGATCACAGAGTTAGCCAGAAGGCCATGTTGGGCTTGCCTTTGTCACAGCAACCATTTCACCTGTCTGGCAAAACAACAATAGACTGATGCAGCTTTCTTGGAGTGACAGAATGTGAGCAATAACACTGTTTCCCTGTTTGATGTTCAGGAAACATTCCAAGATCATGGGATAAGAAAGAAACTACTACTGAGTCAGGCAGTTGATGACAGCTGTAAGCACCTTTCAGCTGAAACGATTCTATCCTATGCTATCCTATGCTATCCTATGCTATCCTATGCTATGCTATGCTATGCTATGCTATGCTATGCTATGCTATGCTATGCTATCCTATCCTATCCTATCCTATCCTATCCTATCCTATCCTATCCTATCCTATCCTATCCTATCCTATCCTATCCTATCCTATCCTATCCTATCCTATCCTATCCTATCCTATCCTATCCTATCCTATCCTATCCTATCCTATCCTATCCTATCCTATCCTATCCTATCCTATCCTATCCTATCCTATCCTATCCTATCCTATCCTATCCTATCCTATCCTATCCTATCCTATCCTATCCTATCCTATCCTATCCTATCCTATCCTATCCTATCCTATCCTATCCTATCCTATCCTATCCTATCCTATCCTATCCTATCCTATCCTATCCTATCCTATCCTATCCTATCCTATCCTATCCTATCCTATCCTATCCTATCCTATCCTATCCTATCCTATCCTATCCTATCCTATCCTATCCTATCCTATCCTATCCTATCCTATCCTATCCTATCCTATCCTATCCTATCCTATCCTATCCTATCCTATCCTATCCTATCCTATCCTATCCTATCCTATCCTATCCTATCCTATCCTATCCTATCCATCATCCTATCCTACCCATCATCCTATCCTATCCCAATCATCCTATCCTAATGCTATCCATCCTATCCTATCCTATCTTATCCTATCCTATACTATCCTATTCCATTCCATTCCATTCCATTCCATTCCATTCCATTCCATTCCATTCCATTCCATTCCATTCCATTCCATTCCGATCTACTCTACTCTATCATAATGATGATGTTTAACCATTGAGATTTTTCTTATGTAGGAATTTAAAGATGAATTGAAAGAGATGTAGCACAGAGGCTACGCAAAGTTACTTTCATTCCTACTGAAATATTTTATTTTGGATTTAGATGGTTTCTAAAATGTTTCTGAATTACTTTGCTCTTTTTTACTTGGGCTGAATATTTCCTGTTTTGATGTATTTCCCTTTTAGAAAATATTGATTTTAGAAAAAGAGTATGTTCCCCAAAACCATACAGATTTTACCACAATTTTTAACAAAAATTCTGAAGTGATTTTTTTCTTTTCAAGTTCAAATTTGTTCCACATTTTCTTATCTTTATTTTATAATTCATATTATGGCACAAGATTTAAAAAAACAGGAAATATGAAATATCACCATGAAATACTTGATAATGGCAAAATAAGGTCCATTATTGTATGGATCTCTGCAATAAAATTTTTTGATTCTAGTTCCATGGGAAATATCAACATGTATTTTAAGTTAGATGCATGATAGCTGCTGCCCATCACTTTTCCCATATGTTTTTCTCTTCAGGTTTCTCAGACTTGAATATGATATAGAGAAAACCAATACACAAACAGTTTCTGCTTTCTCTTTCCACTGAGTTTAGTTTATGCACAGATTGCTGTTTCAGGACTTTTTGAGACTTTTTGAGAGTTTCAGGACTTTTTCAAATCTCAGCTTGACTGAGTATTGAAATCAATTGCTTGGCTCAGCTTTAATCTGCTTGTTTGAAGTCTTGAGGGTGAGTACTAGCATTAGCAGGGTAACTGATAGGTAAATTGAAGGAATCAAGTTTTTTGTTATTTAACTGAGACTCATATGAATAATGTCATTCATTTCAATGAATGCTAGTCTGGATCGCCTGATCTTGGAACATGACTGTTATAACCTGGCCCTGAAGGCGAAGGGACTGAAGTTCTTATTAATAGATTCCCCTGGGGCAGATTAGAATGAAATGACACTAAGTCACTGGTGTTTATATATGTAGGGTTATTTGTATATATTTGTAGATAACATATGTTATATGTTATTTGTACATAACATATATTATATGTAGGGTTTATTTGGTTGCGATGGAAATGAAGTATTTGGCGATTTTGGTTATTATTATCTACAGTGATACAGCAGTATAAAAGCATTTCAGACTTCAATTGAAATGCATTTTCAGATGTTGACTGTAGAGAAAAGGATCACAGAAAGCATTTTAGGGCTATGTTGCAAAAGGCATTTTAGAGGAATATTGCAATTACTGCAAAAAAGAGGAATGCGCATGCAGAAAGGCACTGGAAAATCTGGATATCCAAATCTGGATATTCATTCTTTAACCCTGGTTTGCTGTAATTTATTATTGTGGCAATTTTTTCTTTCTTTCTCTCTTAAGAAGTCAGAACAGAAGGGATACTTTTAAGGAATTCTCTTAGCTATTCACAAAAAATCAGCAAATCACTTTAGCCCTTCAGAAAATGTCAGTGTAATTAATAGCATGGTTTTCCCTGTCTGAACTGAGTTTTGAGTATTGGTTATGTATGCAACAATGAATACATGAATGGATAGTATCAACTTTCTCTAATGGAGCACCAGAAATAGAAAAAAATACACCACAAAAGTATAATTAAAATGATTTAGGAAGAAAGCAAAATTTCCAAAGACCTTGCAGGATATAAGAGGCAAAATATTATTGAACCTACAACCTTCAATCAACTGTTGAACATAAATGGTAGGAAGACACATCAATGGGACTTTACTTTGAAGTAAATCTAATCTTCACTTGGACAGCAATTAATATATTTGCCAGTAAATGTGCTAAGTCCAACTATCTGGCAGGAAAGTCACCTGTGTGAACAGTATCAATCTACAGAGGCCAAGAATGTTTTCACTGAGCTCAGATGTATCTTCGTTTTAGTGAAGCTCTTAGACAGCCAGTCCTGAAGGCCACCCTTATATAGTCCCTGTGGTCAAGGGTAGCACCTCAGTGGCTGAGGATGCAAAGTCATTAATGCTATTTAGGAATACATACTTGTACTCATTCTAGATATCCTGAACCCATTGGCAAGGCTCATAAATTGGAAATTCTGAGCCTGGGAACTCCTCCTTCCTCCAGAAGCATTGAAATGCCAACCTGTAGGTCGTATTCTCAAGGACCAGTTCTTTCCTTGGTTGTGTGTATGCTCATGGCACCATGAAGGTGTTTGAGCATAAATGAGAAAGGAATCTGGTTCTTAGCACTTGTGCTTTTCCTGTGGTAATGAGTTAC
The DNA here is from genome assembly GCA_013400235.1 of Oriolus oriolus. Lineage (NCBI taxonomy): Eukaryota > Metazoa > Chordata > Aves > Passeriformes > Corvidae > Oriolus > Oriolus oriolus. The sequence goes on from VXBT01006303.1 coordinate 236,304, forward strand.
CTCTTTTGTGGTACTACCACAGTTCCCAGCATCAGTTCACTATATTAGTTTCAGGCACAGACACAATTTTCCTCGGGTTTGCTACAGCCTTACTCCCTCCCTTCTCTAAATGTTATCATATTGTCTTGAGATGAAATTTGAGAGTTTTAGCTGTCTTTGATTTCCTATTATGTACACTGTGGGAGAAACAGAACTAATCATGACATAGTCAAATCTGCAGAGAGGAAATTCACTTTGGTGAAATAAACTGAGACACAGACTCACGGCACATGTAACAAGCAAAACTAGGACACAATCTACAGTTGCTAATGAATTGTGTCATAGGGATGTACAACTTGAAAAATGAACACTGAAGTGGTGAGCTGTCATTCTCCGTCCCAGCACTGCTTTGGTGGTATGATGCATATTTCTGGAGGAAATGCAGATGAGATTAAATAGCACACAGCTTTTCAGCCTGCATTCTGAACGTCATGCACTTTTCTGGACATAATACAGATGAGAATATAGATCTTGTGCAAGCTTTAAAAAAAGTGTTTCTTAAATGGTTTTCATCTTGATAGCTTTAAGGTAGGTTTCCTATATCAAGATGAAGATTTCTGAGGATGAAATATTTGACTTATGACCCATTCAAAATATAGAGATTACTGTAAGTTATTGTGGTGCAGGAAGAGGAATAACATTGATCATCTGTTGTTCAATTTAGTTTTAATTTTTCTGATGGATGAATGTTGAAAAAAATGTTAGTTAATTTTTATGTGTCAGCATTCCAGTAAAATGCTGTTGTGAGTTTCCCTAGTACCTACTGATTTGGATAAGGTTGGGGTTGGATGTCCCAAAGTGACATCTGTATCTATTTTTTAATCATATACAGGGGAAAAAGAGAATCCAAGGTCTGTATTTTCCATAGCTGGCAGATTATTTTTAAAACACTCGGTTTGAACAGGGTTTATTCTTGAACAGGCTCTATATGAGCAGGACTAGTTTTGTTCCCAGATCATGGGGGACGATGCAGCATAGCATGTTTCCAGTGTGTTTAATCCTATTTTACTAGCTGAAAAGGGTCTCTGGTTATACATGTATGCCTGATCCTGCACCACTGCCCAGAACAAATAAACCAGGCATCTTTCCAAGGCCAAGTCTTCCAGATATCTTTCAGAATACCTATGACCTGTCTACCTACGAAAGAACACACCAAAAAAGAAGGGTTGCTTCAACCTTCAAGGAACATCCATGTTCCTACCAGAGTTTTGTTCTTGGGAAGCAAAATGCCAGCAGAACCTCACTGCCCCTCTTTGACTGTAACTTGCCCTTAGCTGCCTCAGAAGTCAAAGTTTTTAGGACATAGACTGCTTATAAACTTATATTTTCCCCACACATTCTATTGTACATACAAAGGAGAAATAAAACATGCATTTGTTTTGCTTTTATTTGCTGGCTTAAGAAAGTGGAAAGTGTAATGTGTCTAAGAACACATTTTTCATGAAACATTCTCTTTATTTTTGGTCAGCATGAATGAAAACCTTCTCATTCAATCTGCATTTGTGCAATATTTTACTCACCTGTAGGTACCCAATTTCAATTTTGCTACGAGGCTTCTCTTTATTTCTCACATAATTAATCACATGAAATTATTTTTAAATTTATCTCATAGTAGTCCAAATTCAGTGCACTAAGGGATAAAGAGTAGACGAGGAAACTTGGGACATTCTGGACCCTCTGTCACTTCGGACTACACCATGATCCACTAACTGAATGAGCCAGTTCAGCCAGGGAGTAACACTTGCCAAAGTGGGTAGGGATTTCAAAATCTAGGCCATACTTCTTCTCAATTATTTTTCTTTATAATTTTATTTGAACTTTTTCACTTCAAGACTACTCTGCTAGCAGAAAAGCAACTGGTATCATTATTATATAGTTCCATGGCTTGTCAATCATAGGATATTTTCCAATCCTATTATGTTTTGCTTGCAATGAGACAATGGCAATATTTTGTTTTAGTTGTACTAGAAATTATAATGGAGAAAGAAAATGGAGCTGATCTGTTAAAGGGGATGAGAAGTTATTTTCTTCCTAGTTTCTTATTACTATACTGCTTAATTCCTGGCAGCATTGCATTAATGTATAGCACTGGTCCCCAGCACCAAGTGGCAATTTATCATCTATCTTGGCAGGCTTCCTGCTTCATCCTGCACCTGCCTCCTTGAAAGAAAACAAGACATCAGATACTTATTCAAATAATGCAGTAGCTGATCAGCAGAGTATCTACACAATGGTAAGTTATCCATGATAAAAGGACAACTTTTTCATGCATTATATGTGACATATGTGTCCTTTCTCTTAAGATTTATGACATTCATGACAGTTACTATTGTTACTATAATCAAATCTTTTACAGCCTAGCTGCAAAGGTTCAACTTATTGTCGATAGATTTCTATATGAGTCAATCATGCAATTTCATAAATGCTTTGAAACACCTGCACTCTCCTTGGAAGTGCAGAAACAGCAGTATCATGATCTCATCTTTCAAGCCATGAAACTGCTACGTCTCAGTAATTCCCTATTGGCAAACAAAGTGGGAGACGAATCAAAACTCCATGTTCATTTACATTTGCTCCATATGATCCATAAATCTGCTACATATATACACGAGTGTGTATATTTATGTATGTATTTGCACCCACATATATAAATATGGGTGTGTATATACATAAACTCTCTGAAGAATGGGTTATGGCCTTAAAGCACAAATAAAGAAGACATCAAAGGAAAGCTGTATCTGTGAGTAAGAATGTGAAGAGAATGGCAGGAACTATTCATAAAAAGGATACCTAAAATCTTATTCACAAATATGAAAGGAAAGGTCATGTGTTTTACCAGAAATTTGCATTTTACAAGCCACACTGGGAAAAAAATGCATAACTGCTAGAATGCAGGATGTCATATTCCTGCTGGCATGGAAAAGGGTCCTTTGCTTAAAGCATTAACTAGCCTGAGGTGTGAAAACCAGTTCTTTCTGGTGCCACTGATCCCCTGGGACTGTCTTCTGGCTTCTCTGAGCTTCACTTCTCATCTGTAAAATAGTTAAATGTAGCCCTTCCCTCTGCATTGTCTGTGTGTGTAGTTATCAAAGACACACACAGGCACCAGTTAGCTCCTTGTATGTGGCCCAGAGCATTTAAAATATTAGAACAATGCAGCTGCATATGGCAGCATGGTGATTGATAATCCATCTTATGTTCCATTAAGGAATTCTTTATTATCTATGATTGTTAGGAATCCATATCAACAACCCACTCTGTTAGGAGCTGTAACTAAGGATAAGTCTTTCTTGAGAGCTCTCAATTTAATGAGAAAAACAAAGAGGGGGTAGAAACACTCTGTGAAAATGGAGCAATTAAAGAAAAGTGGCAAGAATATGAAGATATGTGTCTACACAAGTGGTGCAGGTGAAGAGGTACCCTATAGAAGTACATTGTATAGTAAAGATGTACCACGCAGAGCTGCTCAAATCATTAAAAGACAAAATACTTCTTCCAGGTGCCCATCTCAGGGCAGGAACTTGAATTCAGGAATCCCTGTGGCAGGTGAATGCCCTGGGGTTGGGAAATGGCCCATCTCCCTCTTTCTTCTCAGAGCTGTTGCAGTCAGACATAAAATTTTTGAATGTGGCAGCAGAGAAGGACTACAATGGTGACAACAAAGTACTTTAAGGTAAGCTGTTTATTTAAAGCTCATATTGTGAAGGATTTTAGCACAGAGGATCACATTTGCACTGAAATGCCATCTGCAACAGCCGTTTGATCTAGAGGCTAAATCTGATCTCTCTCTCTGAAAGAATTCTTCATATTGACATTCTGATTAGGAATTTCTTTTTTTTTTTTTATTTCATAGCCTGGTCTGCAGCTGAGGTCCTGTTTTATTTGCTGCCCAAAAGGGAGGTTTTCTAGTTTCTGCAAAACTAATTCTGTAGCCCTCACATAAATAGGTTTCTAATTTGTCATAGAGTGCTGAGCAGTAGAAATATTTGCTACATCTTGAAGATCAGCAGATCTGGTTCTGCCTTTATCCCTAGGGTTGTGAGAGGGCGCCTGTAAATCTGGTACGCTTCTTGGAGGATTTTTTCCTGTTGTAGTGCTTGCAGGGGTGCAAACAGCAGTGCCAAAAAGCTGGTGGAAGGCTGTCTTGCTGTTGCAGTATGAGAGCTCTGCTGGTATGCTGAATACTAGCCTTTTTATTGCTACTCCACTCTGTCTAGCAAATTGGCTTTCCTTCTTTCAGGCTAGAATTTTGGTACATTTGTATGACCTTGATGCTTGACAGAGGCCACTCTTCCACCCAAGAGAGCAGAAAAGAAGAAGAAAACCAAAGAATGCTGATCACAGTAACAGTGCTCTTAACTTCTGAAACCATGCTTTAAAAGGAGCCAGGGCCAAGTATTGTGGGCTCCTGGAAGCTGGCAGACAGCACTAATATTATACATAGACAGAACCACCAAATTTCAAAGGTCTCCTGGGCTGTAATGGCTGGGGTTTTTTAATGTTCTCCTGTTCTTGCCATAGCGCTGGTGCAGCTCAGTAACTATGGGCAATTTTGGTAGCAAAGGCTTTCTGTAGCATATCATCCGCCCACACATCAGAGTACTTCGCTCCTCACAGAGTGACCTAGGACTGTGCTGCTCTTGCTCAGCACTTCACAGCTGGGGCTGGTCTTGGTGGTTGGTTCTGGCTGTTGGACCTCAGAATCAAGGGGAAAAATCTACTGGAAATGCACATGGACCTCTTATTTCCTGTCATACTGTATATATGGCTATTTGATTTCTTGAGTTTCCTTCTGTGTTTGGATATCCTAAAATTCCTAATGAGTCCTCGTGTGCAACTGCTTAGTAAATACCAACCTTAATGCTTGTGACTTAGAAGCTTTGTTCAGTAGCCACAAAGGCAGAATAAATGCATGAGGCTTTGTGTATCTGGTTGCTTGGCCAAGTTGCCTTACTTAGCAAATGCAAAGATATTAAATTTCTATTCAGATGATTAAAAAAGAGCTTCATGTTTTACCGCATGACTTGCTCTATTTATGGTGCATTAGGTGTTTACTATAGTGATAGAAAAATGGCACCTTCCTCATCTCCCTCTCTTCTCCTTTGTAACAGATGTTTCCTCAGAAGGACTTGCTGATCACCTGTATCTCCAATAGCATCTAACAATATTTCATTAAAAAATAAAAAGGTGATGTGTATGCTTGCCTTTATTTTGTTAAGTTTGGATTTCTAAAGGTAACAGCTAGTGTCAGGTTTCTCCAACTGCTTCTTCTATTTCTTGTTTTCAATTGAACCAGTGTGCTGTGTCAGCAAAACCCACAGCTCGCTGCCACATTCTCTTTTGTGTGGCAGTCGTTTGACACATGAAACTGGCAGCTGCTCTTAAAGGACCCTGCAAATTAACCGTATTAAAGATACAAAACGTGGAGGGGTCCTTTTTCACAAGGATGGGAAGCTTTCTTAACTACATTTAATTCAGGAGTAAACCTTTACTGCCATAATTAAAAAGAGGAATGAAATAAGAGAGTGTGTTACATGCAACAGGATTGCAAACACCAAAAGACGGGATGAGATGGGATCAGAACAGCCCGTGGAGGGTTTATAGGCTCAGGTCTTCCAACAATTATCCTGACACCTGAGCTGTAGTTGTGTGAACTTTTTGACTGCTGGAAACACTGTTCTCTGCCTGCTGTCACTGCAGATATTTGTGTTGTGTTAGGCCCTTACATGTAATTGTCACCAAGGTGAGAGCCTCTGGGAAGAGTGTGATGGTGCTGCAAACAATCTTGGGCCCCTTGGAGCACTCCTGTTTTTCAGTGAAGTTGCACAGGACCTGTGGGCCTGCATGGTCTATAAGCAGATGCAATCTGTGCAATGCACTGAATCTGAAAGACTGAAATAGAACCTAGCAATCAGCACCTGAAAAATCATTTTGTTGGCATTTTTTCCCCCCAAATTTGTCTAAACTTGGAAAAAGTAACTTTCAATTATTTGGGAAGTTTTAGGGTGGGAAGTTTTCATTTATCTGAGGAAAAAGAAAAGACCCCATAAGGTGAGTTAGGCAGGATCTTTCTTTTGGGATGGAGTTTTTAAAGCATAAAGTGCAGCTTTTTACACTTGTGTTCCTGTGAGGAAAACTCACCCCAGTTTAAGCCAGTGCTAGCCCAATCTATTCTTCAATAATCTGTGGGCAGAAAGGTGAGACAGCATGGCCAGAGGAGAGGAAACAACCTGAACATCATTTTCCAGAGGAGAATAGGCAAACCCAAAGAATGAGTACCAGGGAGTCAAACTACCACTGGGAAGTTATGGCTGTCCATTCCCACTGTTAAAGCTTCTCATTGTAACAGAATCCAGTCTTTTCCTCTGTGCTTAGTGCCAGACCAGACCAACACAGGTGGTGAGAAGAACTTCCTGTATTCCAAAAGGAAAAGAGCTGCAAGGTCCTCAAAGCTTCCTGAGGACTTGACTACTGCCAATATGTTTCAGCCTGCAGGTTTGCATCTTTCACTGCATTGGTGGGCAACGGCCAGAGCTTCAAAGCAGCAGCGATGGCACGAGGCCAGAACCACAGATGTGTCCACTCAGAGTGGTAAATGCACCTAAGATAAGTGTCCTTCCTTAAGTAATTGCAGATCAAAGTGAAAGTTTAGATAAATGTTACAGATTTCGAGTGAAAGTGGGAGAGCACAGAGAATTCGTTGCTATATCTTGCATTGTTTTTAGAAAGTGTTCCAGCCCCCTGAATTAAAGCCTAAGGAGGACAAAAACCTTGTGATGTGTTTCTTCATAACATTTAAGTGTTAAAGATCCATAATAAATTTTTAAAAATATGTATGAGAATTTGTCCCTATCCTACTGATCTTCTCCTGGAGCAGATATTCTGTTGCTTCAGTTACTTTATGAGCTGGACCTATAATTTTGATAAATATTTACTGAACCAGTGTTTTATCAGAAATCAGAGAACCTAAGGGGTTTAGTTCCTCAGGCTCCCAGCAACCTCTCATTTTAGCGTGTATGGAACATTCATCTTTCATCAGGAGTACATAAAGTGGTTTGTTAATTTGTAGTAAGAGATTTTTGTCAAATGTACATATTTACCTTGGCACTGTGGTATGAATGATGCCAACCATACAGCATTCAAATGAAAATGCCTGCCAAAGGTCTGTTTCATGGGTGGAGCTTGCAAGTATGGTATGGAGTTATGTCAGGGAAGGTCTAGGTTAGATATTAGGAACAGGGTTTTCACCTAGAAGGTGGTTGGGCACTGGAACAGGCTTCCCAGGGCAGTGGTGACAGCACCAAGCCTGATAGAATCCAAAAATGTTTTGGGCAATGCTCTCAGGCACGTGGTATGACTCTTGGTGTGTCCTGTGTGTATATGATCCTTGTGGGTCCCTTCAATTCAGGATGCTCTACGATTCTAAGCATTGGGCAAATCCAAGATGTTCTTATAAAGGACCTTGCACTTGCAAGGGAAAGAGTAAAAATGGTGTCCCCCTCCTGAGATCCCAGCAAAGCTTCTCTCCCTGTAGCATGAGCAGCACCAACCCAGGGGCAGGAGGAATGTGTGTGTCTGGGCAGATGTCAAAGGACTGACAGCCTTTACACATTGGAAAAGAAAAACACTTGGATTTGGGGCTATGCTATCTTCCACACAAAGGTCCAAGTGTAGTCCAAGAGAAAACTCAGTGAGACATTTCAGGTAGTGTCAACAGGCCCCATCAGCCTGGAAGGCACTGGGTGTCTGGAACAAGAGGAAACTGGGTTAAACCATAAATAGGACCAGAACATCTAAATCAGCAGAGCTCCATGGAACATGTCAAGTGACCTGTTATCGTTAAACAGGAGGGTTTGTGACTTTGTTATGTCCATATCAGGTGAGGGCCAGTGACATGAGAGCAACATGTTTCATCAGGACTCTGAAAATAATTACTTGCTCCTTTTCCAGAAATGTCTGAGGGAGTGCTGCCTTCCTATCCTGAGCAGACTTGCAAATCAGTTTTTAAAGCTGAAGCAGTCCCTTAAAAGAGTGATTCTGCTGTGTGTTGAGATATAAAAGTTGCAAATTCTGGCTGATTTATTTGGTTAAGGACAGTGTAGTGATGTTTTTTTCTGTTTCTCACTGATGGAATTGCAGGAGGAATGTGCAATATGCAGGTTTGGTCTCATCCAGAAGCAATGCAAATCAGCAGTTTCTCCTTTGTCTTTAGTGGTCTTTTATCTGGCCATTTGTGCTTTTTGGCAAATGATAAATAAATTAAACAAGTCATACAATTGAATATAATTAAAGTTTAGATTGGCTTTGGTGCACTAATATCTGAAGTAAGCATGCAAATCACAAACCAGATATTCAACTGTAATATCAACATATGAACAATTTTGAAATCTGAAAATATTTGGTGAAAGCATTTGTGATTATATTTGAATAATTTATAAGTTACGTACTTTGCCATTCTGCCCACAGTTGTCCAAGTAGAAATGCAGGTGAAGCTAATAAAATATATTGCTCACTGCAGATTATTCTTTCAGTAATTTTAAATGAGGCCAGCAGCTGTCAAGCACTTTTATTTAGGAATAGAAAAAAATGCAGGAGCCCTCCGGTGGTCAAAATACACCTCTCCAGCTTTGTCATTTTCCCTTTAATTCTAAACAATTCAGCTGATAAAGAGCTTTATTCTGGTTAGTTTATTAATTGCAAGCTATTTTAAAGATATATGTAAATTAATAACACTTCTTCCATCCAGCAAACTAGTTGTTTTAAAAATTTCCACATCAAAATCAAGAAAAGCAATCAGCACCAAAACAAAATAAATTAAGCAAAGGTAGAAAAAGAGATTCCCTGAATTCTCAGTGTTGTGTGCTACACGTTCTGCCTGAGCATGAAGAGAGTCTAACATAAGCAGAACAAGCTCCCAATTATGTTCTCTATAGGTATCCATGTCCCACTGCAGCGAGGTCTCATCCATGCCTGCAGACCTCGCATACTGCACAAAGCAAATAATGACTGATAACAGTACTTTGGGGTATTTTTGACGCTGAAGTGAATGGCTACCCCTGGGGCAGTGGGACTGTGAGCTGAGGCTCTGGTTCTCTGGAAATAAGGGCTGGTTTGAATAAGTACTTAAATACATTTTATACTTCTCCATTTCTGGAGTGTTTCATAAGTTATAAAGAGAGGGAAGGAAAAAGAAGATGCCACAGCAAATTGTGTGTATCATGGCTATAAAACAAGACTCAGTAAAAGTTGCTTCCTAGTCATGGTAAGAAAATGTAGTTACAGCCAGCTTGGTTTCCAAAATCAGAGCTCCCAGAGGATTTATATCAGCACCGCATTAGGGTTAGTACTTCTGTCCTCACTGAAGCAGTCTGATGCCTAACACACCTGTGAGGTAGCTAACTGGCACAGACATTGCAGCAGAACCTGTACAAACCATCATTTTGCTCAGGACTGGTGGGAAGAAGCCAAGAGGAAACACTGGAGCTGGGTGTCTTTGCTCTCCTGCTCTTACATGGCTGTGAGTAAAAGGCTGATCCCCCAGGAGTGCTAATGCAGTCTCTTCTGGCACTCACTGGCACTGTGTGGGCATAAGCCAGCTGCGGTTTTGAAGCCCTCCTCCTTCCTTTCTGCCTTTGAACATGGCTGGTCTGCTTGGTGGCCACCCCCTGGGTTAGGCACTCCTGGAGCAGAGTTCTGAAGTACCCTCACAGCCTGGCCCTTCTCTGCTGAGTGTTTCCACATGCACAGACTGCTGTCTCATGGATCATGCCCAGTCCACAGCCGGGGCACTCAGCACTTTGTGTGACTAAATCTTCAGTTTGGGTGTCCTTAGGTGTAGTGCAATGTCTCCACAGCACAGCCTTATACAGCCACTAAGAGGTGTGATTTATCATACTGAAATCAGTGTGAAAGATCTTGGTTTCTAGGTTAGGGTGGGACTGTCTAACATAGCCTTGAGTATTCTTCAGTACCGGGAGATAACTGCAAGATTTATTGTGCTTCCAAAGGAAAATTACTTCTCGTTATGTTTTTATTTGCAGTCTTCTGGAATAAAATCACCAAGTACCCTCAAAATTGCTTTCTCTACTCCCGAAATGCATTGAACGAGTGGTTGGGAATAAAAATATCAGGATCTGCTTTGGTTAAAGTTTGCTGCGGACTCTCCCAGTTACTGGGTAAGTAGGAAGTAGAAGCAAGTATACAGTTAATTACGTACATGTTAACTGCATACTGAAGAAGTGATGAATTATATTGCAATTATATGGGAAAAGACAGAAACAACTGGTTTTCTGACTGCATTTTTTTCTCTACAAAACAAAAAAAAAATTTCATGTGATCCTGTAAGAGTCTGTCTGTGAGCTGTTCAAAGTATTTTAACACTGGAGGTACTCCCTTTGGCAAGTAATGTACTATTCCACATAATACTGAGTTATTATAAATTCAAAGTTCATTTTAATGTTAAATAGTTAATGGAAGTATGGAGTTTTCCCTCTTTGAGGAGATTGAATGTTTAAGATTAGATGTTTAGATTTCAAAGAATCAGGCGTAAGAAAGTAAGCAGCTGTGACACGATGGGCAAATAATTACACATCCTCAATTCACTATTAAGGATGTATTTTGCAAAACAAGCACTATTTGAAGGCTTGGTCTCTTGGTAATGATGCAGGAGTACCCACAACAGAGCAGGTTTGGAACCAGGAATCACCGTATGTTGCTGCTTAGTTTACATGGTGAAGGAATAAGGGAAGCAGGGACAGTTCTGTGGCAGGATGGCTCCGTGCAGGATTTGTGAGGTGCTCAGACCTCTGTGAAGATCACCTTCTCCTCAGCCTCCATCAAACCTTTTCACTCGTGTGGAGCCTTAGCATTTCTTTTGATGTGGTGAAGCAGTTCCTACCCCTCAAATGTAGTGAAAGACACTAAAAATTGTGTAGAGCCCTACCAGTCAAATAATTTTGCATCTCTTCAGCTGCTCCGCAACATTTATGCCTTAGTGAAGTGAATATCTTGTATGTGCATTTCCTATCCCTGGTATTTCCTGCTACACCTAAACACACATAGCTGTGCTGTTGCCCACCTGCCTGCAGCAGTGCTGAGATAACCCAGTCCCATCCAGCTTTGTTTCAGTCAGCAGCCAGCCCCAAGCTCTGGAGTGAACTAGACTTGCACTGCTTTGACAGGTAATACAGGAAAGGAAGCAAAGCAAAGTGGCAACCCTGTGTCTGTAGCTCACGTCTTTAGAATGTCACTGAAAATAACATTTAGTAGCCAAGTATCAGTGCTATTGTCAGAAGAAGTCTTCAGTATTCGCCCTCTGTTGCAGAGTTGCCAGCACTGAGCTTTTTTCATGTCATTACACTGAGCTATGCTTTAAAGTCCTCTGTTAAAAAATCTTCAAATTATCTTTGTTCATTGCTTAATGTTTTCCTTTTGCTTCCTGAGGTTTTACAGTGAATTAGATCACAAAAAGAACATTTAGCTATGTAGCAGAATAATTTATTGTTGTAGGGATGGGGGCAGAAATAACAGCACAACAGCTTCCTCTGTATGGTATCATATATTTCTGTATGTGACCCTGTTCGAATTACTCTTGTTAAAAGTGACTGCTTAGCAGGGGCTGTCTAGGTAGGAAATGTGATCCTGTTTGTCACAGAGTCTGTCAGCGTGTGAATGGAACTGCTAAACTGATTTACAGTGTTTTAGCACAGCTACTCCTGGACATGTGAGGCTAGAGTTACACAACAGTTAGAGTGAAGACATCAGTAGTGTATTATTTATGGGTACTCTGTACATGTTCTATAATTAGGCCAATCTAACCACAGTAATTTATGAGCTGTAGTTGGCAGAAAATACTCTCAAAAAGTTAATTACCATCGACAGTGACTCAGGAAAGTCTGATCTGTAAACGTTGTGCAGCTAAACCAGTGTTACTTATGTAGATACTTGCATTAAGAACTTTTAAAATTCTCCCTATTTCTTGCATAGGACATGCTCAGAGAGCTCACATAGAGGAGATGATGCTCATCAGACATCTCAAAGGTCTTAGCCTCAAAACAGGCTTAAAGCCTTGCTTAAGATTATTAAATTAGCCTTTTTTCTTTTGGTTTGCCATGAAGCAAGGGGATGTACCTGCACTTCCCGCAGACAGGCCACTTGGTTTATTTCAGTCTTTACAGGTATCTTTATACCTTCTTCCTAATTCTTTGGGAAGATTTGCCTGCCTGCAGACCAAAAAGTCAACTGCAACCTGAACATGAGCTCTTTTTAAATGCCCCAGCAGCAGAAAAAGATACTGATTATCACTTTTTCCCCTGAGATCCCTTGCGAGTTCTCACATTCCAAAGTACATCATTCAGTTCCCTGCATTTTTACCTGCAGAAAGTTACTTGAAGGTACAGCTTATTTTGCAGATGATGGTACTTGCTGCTCTTTATCAATGTGTTATTTAATATTTCTTTAGACTTTTCAGAGTCATCAAATAATCATAGGTATCTATCCTCAATGTCTTGTACTGTGGGGAGGTAAAGACCCTTTCTCTCAGTCTCAAACTTTTTTAAAGTTTAAAGGATTTTGTGTAGGAGCCAAGACCCCTACATGTAATATTTTCTTTGCCTCTGGCAGCAGCAGGGCAGAATACGCTGCGAAAGACGACCGAACTGGGGGAAAAGAAGTGATGGAAGTGAGGTGACGGAAATGATGCAGCCTGCAAGCTGGTGTTTCAGTGTGAGGGACACCCTTGTACGCTTTTTTCAGGTCTGAACCCAAATTTATGATGTAACTTGTGGTTTTGATGCCATGATGATTTTTTGCTTTTCTTATATACCCCTTTTATACACTCTTTTATATAGCTTTATATATTCCTTGTGCCTTTAGCTTACACAGTTATAATTCTTTAAGTTCGATAACTCCCCTTAGACCCAGTATTTCGTTAAGTTTAGAGACTAAACATTCTAAAAGCCCAAAAGAAATCAAGGTCCTCTCCAGAACACATTCTGTAAACAAAGATAGGCCCATCCAGGGGGAGGGTCCCTTGGGTGGGGGGTCTCACCTGGGTCCCTCATTGGGGAATCTTTGATAGGTACGCTAATTTTTGCAAGGCATATAATTGCATACTCATCACATCGTGAGTGGCCATTTTCTTTGGTGGGGACATCGGGGTGCATTTTGATGCGCATTTCATCACACCTAAGGATCCTTAAATAAATACCAAGGTAAAAACCCTTTTCCCTCTTAACTGTGTTCAGCTCTCTTAATTTTAAGACCAGGATAAGGCATCAGTTTGTCTGTCCAGCTATGCTCTCACAGCCAGACTGTTGTATCCCACTCAGATTTGAGGGCTTTGCAGGAGGGAGAGGCAGACTGGCTCCCATGAGTGGGAAGAAAGCAACAGTGAGTCACAGACAAATTTATGGTAGGTGATGGCAACCTGCAGGAATAGATTCTGAAATTAGCTTTCCACTGTGCCAAGGAAGTGGTCCTTACTGCAACTGCTGGCAAACTGCCTTCAAATGGCTTGCACAGCCCTTGCAGTGGCTGGGGAGAGAAGTGGCCCTGGAGATACTCAGACAACATGCACTTGGTCCTTGCTCTTGGGTCTGCCTCCCCATGACTCGTTGGGCAGAGGGCAGCAAATGTTTTGGGGCCTTAAACAGTCTGAGCTAAAATTGCACTGTGTCCATCACTTCATTAGAGAAACTCTTGCTAACATGCCAAAACTGACAAAGCATGCAGGTTACAGTTCTCTTTTTGATATGCTTTCATATTCCTTTCTCAGGTATATATATATATAAAAATTAAAAATAGGCTTCTTTAAAGACCTTTTAAATGTTTAAAATGGTATTAAAGGAAAACCCAGTTATTCCACTTACCTTCAAATTTTCTGATGCTTTTATTCTCAAATATTTCTTCAGGTATCTTTGATTGCAATCATATGAAAAGTGAAGACCATTATGCTAAAATAAGGGCTTGGGTACTTTTGCTGATAAACTTGTTAATATTTAGAAAATGATAAAAATCTCTTGGTCCTTGCTCAGTCTCATTTATTGACAGGTTTCCACAAGACTGAATCCACACTGGAGAACTGAGACAGTCACTTTACTGCACAGTTGCCTAAGACTCAGGATGGTGCAGGTAAGCTGAGGCTTTTCCTTAAAGCCTTCTTAACTCTTATACATAGTGCTTACACTCTCGTTAAAGTGCACCAGCCCGTACGTCTAATAACAAACAGTTCTGATTCCCCTGATAAACTCCTGGTTTATCCCTGGGTTCTAGTCCCTTTTCTTATCTGATCTCTGCTCATGCTTGCTGTTGGGTTGTATTCATCTGATCTCTCAGTTTGTCTTTATTACACATCTCATGGTTTGCCGAATGAAGGCTGGTCCCAGATAGCACTTGCTTTTGGAGGTTTGATTGCTCAATTTGGGGACCCTAAATCTCTTGGATGGTTTATAATCCAATGGTTGGGCTTTTTTTTCTCCAATATTACACACATTTGTGTTTATTCTTTCTCTGGCCTTAAGTGTAGTGATACATTTCCACAATTCATACAGGTACTGTAATTCATAAATGCTATAATGGGCAAATTCGGACCTCTCTTGTAAGACACTGTACATGTATTTGTGTATTTGTATGTATTTTTACAATTTCTAAATCACTCAAAGACTTCTAAAAGTTCCCTGAGCATGAGTTTTATTTTGCTGTCAGTAAAAAGAAACACAGGTATGTCTGTTGACATACAAACCTCCATACCACCACATTATCACCATCAGCAAAAACTCTAAAACAACTAAAGTTCTGAAATTAAAAGCAACTGGAAACCTTACTAATCTGTCAGTTATATCAGATACTGCCAACAACTTCTTGTACTAGCATCATTTTTCTGGGCAATTCCCCATAGAAAATTGAATGAGAAGGGTTTTTACATGGTGATAGAAGGCAGGAGCAGTTTGGTGCAGAGGAAGGTAGTGATTTGATAATTCAGATTGGGACTGTCACTTCCTAGATCAAGTAAATTTGAGAAGACAAGGCAGTAGTTGTCAGAGACATGAAAAAAGAGGGGCCAGGTCTGGTATTTCTGGTGGTGCTTGGAGGATGGGAAACAATGTCGGGTAAAAGCAAAACACTATTAGGACTGGTAATGCCACTTTGAAATTGATGACAAAAACCTTGAATTTAATGTGCAAAGATAAGATGGGGAAACAGGGTAAAAGGAGGATCTTATTTGCTCTGGGCATCATACAAAAACTTCCTGACCCTGGCCTTGCCAGAGAGTATATATATAAAGTGATGTAAGTAGGTGCAATTTCATCATCAAGGGGCTTCAAATAAAATTTCTTGCCTCTTCTCTCCTTTTTTGGTTTTTATGGCCTATTACATGTAAATAATGGCAATGTTCACTCCATTGCACATAGGCTGGGCAGATGCCATGCTGGTTTAAGAAAGCTTGACTGAGTCTGGAGATGCCCAGTGATGTCTAGATGATGTCTACTTGCTTTAAGAGCTATGATCTTTGTACAACCTTTTGAAACCAGCCCAGTGTTTGATAACTCCCCTCTTTAATTCTGATCCACATATTTGCATGATTGTTGAGCAACTTTATGTAACTTTTCTACTGAATACATTTCTGCCACTGTCAAGCTGAATAAACTGTTTCTGAATCCAGTGCAACTACTGTGCAAATGGGAGAATTCAGACTCTTAGGTAAATATCTGAAGCTTAATTTTTATCCTGATCTGATAATGGCTACTGTGAATCTGGTTGTAGTAATACTGAATTACTGGAATAGTACCTCTGAAAACACGTTTTAACAATGCAGGTCCACGGTCACTGTCTCCTATTGTATCCCAGTTTTTATGCTGAGACTGACAATGCAATTGTAAGACTATGTGGGTATAGTTTTTGTAGTGATTAAACAAACTCTTGCTGGATCTTTTTGACATTCAGCTATTGCTGAAGATGTTAAAGCAAAAGTAAATGTACTAATCATTGGTAACAAAGCAGCCTAATCCACACTGACCTACAATTTGTTTAGGATCCTTTGGAGCAACAAAGAGATTAAAGTATATAAAAAAAGAAGAGGTAAATAGTGGGTCAGAGATTAGAAGTGAAAAAGGAAAAGGCTGGCTTCCCCCAGACCACACACTGATAGTGGACTTTTGGTCACTGATTGTTAGAAAATGTTTCATGTTTCACTTTCCCCCAGAACCTTAGAAACAGAAGGTTTGATTGGCACTTGTCATGACTGATAGAGAGACGAAGATGCTTTGGTAAAAAGGAGAGGGAGGCAGCCGTGTCAAAAGCAGAAGTAGTCAAAGGATGATTCCTCCTTTCTGTGGTTTTGTCTCTTTCTAAATTATTCAAATCTGGGTGGCATCTTAGGATAACTGGCATTTTGACACAGCTTAAAGGATTGTCTCACTAACTCTATTGAACTAAGGCTGCCATCCTTTTTAAGAAAAATTATAAAGAGGCAGATCTTCTATAATCTGATATGTATACAAACCAAAGGCAGCTTGATGCAAGCGTCTTAAATATTTTGGAAGGGGGGCAGCAATTTTATCCATTTTGTGACTGATTGTCTTCTGCATCCATCTGCAAGAATGCTACTTATTGGTCTAAAAAAAGCCTTTATTTGATTTTCTTTAGAATTTCCATAGTTGTTTGCAATGCATCTGGTGGTTACAGATCCAAGTCAGGCCAGCTGGATCAGAATCAACAAACGTGGGGAATTTTCTCAGTCGAAAGAAGGTACCTCACCAACAGGGAATCTCCTCTATTGATGGTCATCCTGATTATGGATTTTTCTTTTAGGGGCAATTTTCTTTCTTTCTTTTCAGAAAGGGACCGTGTCCCCTCTTAGTGCTTTGTCTGAACCATGCTGGCTGGCGTAAATGGGCTCCCCAGGGTTAGGAGCTCCTCTGTCATTCTAAGCTGCCATTTTATGCTTTGGTATCCTCTTCACTTATCTATAACCAGAGCCAAATCCTGCTCACTTTATTCACGGGAATCATCCACTGAAATAAATAATTGCATAAATTTTGGATTAGAAGGATTAGATGTCCAGTGGCATTCTGTGCTTAACTTCTTAAAATCATTCAGCAAAGCCCATGATTCTCACACTCTTACAACCATTGCACTTGGCTGTAGTTAGAAGGAAAAATATCGTCTTGGCCCTTGTATTGAAGGGTTTTTCTTCTCTCAAAACACATATTTGCTTTGAGCTCCTAGCAAGCCAACCAACAGCCTTCACCGACTGGCTGAGTTTTCTAATTCCTTATGAAGAAAATCTTTGGTTTTCCCAAAAGAACAGCTACATTGGGCTGGCTCTTTGCACGTACGGTGCCCGGGGGGTTTCAGAGGTCCTTCATCCCCACCCAACAATGGTCACCAAGCTGAAGGCTTCCTAATGGACAGTTTAAAGTGCTGAATGAAACTAGCTGGATAAACACAACTTTTAATGAGGCAGGGCTGAACTCTAGACAGATTTGTCTGATGGAGTTTTTTCTAGCAGCCAGTTTAGGTTCTAAGGTGAACCTTCTAGACTTTTACGAACAGGACGTGCACATTCATTATTCCAATAGCACACACCAAAATAATTGTATGAAGTTTCTGAGGAAACAGCTGAAATGAAGGCACTCACAATGCTGGGAATATGAGGTAGGCAACTTCTTTACTTGACGAGAGAAGTGTGAACACTCAGCACTTTGAACTATTAACACCTTGATTTTCTTAACTGTTGACCAGGGAAGGACCAAGAGATATGCACCATTAGTCTCTAATGTTTTTTTTTTCCTGATTTGAAACAATTCTGTATCTTTATGTATGATTTACCTTTTGTTACCAGTGGTGAAAGAGCCACTTAAGATTCACATGAAGAGAAAGATAGTTTTTTGTCGCGGGTAGGACTTCTGAACTCTGCAGAAGGCCTTAATGAGATTAATGTGGACTTTGATAGACTTGCCAACCTGGATTACAGAAACCCCCAAGGTGCAGAGCAGTGAGAGGAAGAAGCAGCACAAGTCTTTCATTGTCCTTTGTAGGGCCAGGAGTTGGACTCAATGATCCTGATGGGTCCCTTCCAACTCACTATGTTCTATTTTCTATGATTCATATTAATTCATAACTCAGGAAGGCTCAGATCACTCTTGCCGAGGTACTGAAAACATGACCATCTCCAGCTTCCAAGATGGTGAGCTTTAATTTTAATCTTGTATTTGATTCCCCAGATCGAGGGAGAAGAGGGTGGCTGCACCATTAGAATCAAACTGCTGCCTGCACCATTTTCTATTCTGTTGCCGTACTTCAGACATGATTGTGATTACTGAATAACCCTTAATCATCCCAAATACGCTTCTGAAGGTTATGTCCTTTGTAAAGTGATATCTTTCACGATAGCAGAAGAGACAGGGGGTCTATTTTAAAAACTAAATAATACACTCAAAACCTGAGCAAGCCTTCCTTTTACGCAATTGAATCTATTTGTGTCTATAACATAATTAGATTGTCACGTGCAATTGCCCAGAAGAAATTCAGATTCTGCACCAGTGACATGCATGAGAGTTATAATTTTTTTTGCATGCGCAGTTTAAGCTGCTTTGCTGTATAATCCTGACCCAAGGAGTTTTCAAAAGCACTGTTTCATCTGATTAGAACTGAAAACATTTTTGTTGATTTCACCCTGTGATTGGCAAACATGATTTGCATTCTGTAATGTGTAAGTCTTCACAGATTCTGGAATTAGGTCCCAGGTTAAATTAGGCAGCAACAAGTAAAGCAAAACGTTGAATGACCAGAATATCCTAAACTGGAATTGTTTGTCTTGATTGCTGAAATCTGTGGCCTTAAAGAGCCGACTGTATGGTCTGTATTTCCCCCAAACTGTGAAATTAGATTCCTTTTATGGATCCATCACGGTAGCATGGAGCCATTAGATACATCACCCTACACTTGTCAGCCAGCCTTTCCTGTTCATCGGGACTGTAAAGCATATTAAGCAGACAATAATAGTACCCTTCAGGATGATTAGGTTGTCACGTTTTCCAGTTGAATACTGTACTTTGCCCCTGAATCCCACAAGCAGCAGAGGGCTTCTTTGAAACCCAGGTCCTCTGTGTTCCGCTTGCATAAGGTGGTGCCGGGGATGTTTCTTTCTCCTCTGCCACTGAGTTTTCTTCTCCAATTCTTCCAGTGTGGTACCTATGAAAGTCAGTACAGATGCCAGGTCTTCAGACAGCCATGCTTCATCCTGCAGTGCCAGTTCCTGGAAAGAGGTTGAAATGTGCTGGCAAGCTGCAGAGTCACAATGCTGAGTGAAAAGAAAGTTGTTCAAACAACATCTAATGGACTTAATCCCCACTTCCTGCCCTTTCAGGATAACAGCTGAGTTTCAAAGGCAGTGCAAACTAATATACAATTCCTAGGAACAGTTTGACAAAGTTAAAACATCCATCAGACTGAGAGCGGTGGCAAATAAAAGTCTCTCAAGAGACTAGAAAGGTGAAAGACAAATTTCTTTTGTGAGTGTTTCAATCTACGCAGTGACTTGCAGCCTGGCCATGGCCAGGCATGAAAAACACAGCCTGCCCAGAGCAGTTCCTGACCTCAGCAGCCCCATTTCCTTGCTGTGTATGCCAAGGGTTGGGTGGCTCGAGCTGTTTTGGTGCCTTGCAGGGAAAATTGCATCTGTGTCTTGTGGATGTTTAACTTCAGTGGCGACAAACTCATATACAACTGTTTCCTCTTTAGAGTCAGTAGGCATTTCAGGGGTCAGTCTCAGGTTTATCATTTTTATATTTACCTCTTCCTTTTAATTGGTTGCATCTGTACAGGAGAAAAAAACCCTGCAACTCAAACCCCAGTGAGATGTGTTCCCTGTTGCTTCCCTGGACAGTCTCTCCCCTTGTGGATGACAAGGTATCACTGGCTTCAGGCCTCCTCCTGCTGTGCCAGAAGTACCATGGCTGTGATGCAAAGTCATGAACTGTTTTAAATGGGTCAGTTTTGTACTTGCCAGTTTTATGTCATGCAACATGATTATCATCTGAGCCACTTGGTTTTTTGCCCTGTGTTGGGTCTGCTTTACACTGCTGTTTGTGGCATTAAGTGAGCATGAGGAAATTAGTGTCACATAACTCCATGTTGTACCTTTCTGGCTGCCTTGACAAAAATACAGCTACATAGAGATGCCTGGTTTGGATCCCCACCTGGGGACCTTCCACAGGATGTTGTGCTGTTAGTGATCATAACAGTGTCATGTAAATCTTCTGAGGTGCCAGCAGGAATTAGAACTTTTCCACTGCCACAGGGATAGGTGTGTGTGCGCAAACGAGCCGTGGGGTTTCTTGCCCCGTTGTCAGCCGTGCTCATTGTGCCGGTGCTCCTCTTCTGGGCTGGGGCATCCTCCTCCTGAATCGCTGCTGACAGCTCTTGACAACGCAAGTGGTGGCTCTGCAGCCACTTTTCCCATCCACACTTGCTGTCGGCAAGCTTCACACTGAAAATGCCAACAAAGCAAATTATATGCTATTGTACAGTCATGCTGTAATCATTTCTGTAGAAAATGTGCCTTTAATAAGTGCATTGCAAAAAATTCCCTTCGCTTTTGTGTTTAGCATAATGAACCTTCAGACAGCATTTTAAAGAAAGTGTAGCAGTCACTAAGCTTCTATTTCTGTGTTTATTTATCGAGCAATTTACTTTAAGCGGCAAGTATAATTAG
The DNA here is from genome assembly GCA_013400235.1 of Oriolus oriolus. Lineage (NCBI taxonomy): Eukaryota > Metazoa > Chordata > Aves > Passeriformes > Corvidae > Oriolus > Oriolus oriolus. Next base: position 257,059 of record VXBT01006303.1, read on the forward strand.
CTTTTTTGGATAAACACTAAGCAAACTTGTTTTAAGAGCATAATAGGGCACCCTGCAGTGGTTATCTTTTTTAATATTTTATTCAGAAAAGATATTCTGGGATGCCACAGGTTCTTCTGTCTGACAATGCTTAATGGCTGGTGTTCCAAGATCCTTTTTCAGCCTTGTCTGCAGGCGAGCAGCTGCCCTCAGCAGTCATTAAGAAGCCTTATATAGCAAGGGATGTTAAGGTGTGCTGCCAGATAGTTTAGCAAAATTAGCACTTTTTAACAGTCTAATCAAAGCAAAGCAACTGGCCTTGACTCATTCAGGTCAGGAGGAGGATTAATGGCAATTCCAAAGCCTGGTGAGCTGGTACTCCTGCACCTCTGTGCCTGTCCCTGCAGAGTAAACCTTAGGTGTGGATCTGGTGTCTGGGATCCTGGCAGAGTTCTGTCCCTGCTCAGGTTGTTACAGATCATTTTTACAATGCTGACTGCAAAACTGTCTCCTTGTGATTCCTGTGTGCTGTTCTGAGCTTCTAGATGAGAGTCAGAATACATCTATTCTCTCACCCCTGACACACGTCCCTCCTTCTCATAGAGCCCAGTCCTGGAAAACCGTGGTTGCTGTGTGTTCTTCTGAGCAATCTGAAGATGCACAGAAGCATCCATCCCTTGGGACCTTGTGCAGCCTCTGCACTGCTGTTCCTGCCCAGGGACACATGGTGGGAGGTCAGCAGCATGGAGAAGTCATTTGCCTGCGAAACTCTGAGTTGGAAGTGGGTTTTTACAGGTTGTCTCTCTAGCCAGCAGAGACACCTCACTTGTGCTACCCCAAAAAAAGTCGCCTTCCCTCTACTGACCAGAGAGGGAACCTGCTGTGTCCTAATTTAGGCTGACTGCTAACACTAGCTAGTAAGAAGTGTCTTCCTCCTTTGGTGGGCTGCAAAGAAGCTGTTACCAAGCTCTCTGAGCTGGCACCTCAGGAGCTGTTAGCTACTGCTTTGCTCTGGCAGCAATGCTGGTTGGAGCTGTGTGCCCTCTCTGGTAGAGTGACAGCACAAACTCCTCTGTTTTGGGGGCTTGTAAGGAGGCACTGGCAGTTCCTTTCACCAGAAGAATAGCAAGGGGAAGTAAGAGGGAGAAACTGTGTTTATGCATTAGGCCTTTCCTCTTTCACACCTCCACAGTGAACAGTTGGATGTCGCTTATTTCTGGAACAAACAAAATTCAGTAAACACCATCTGCTTCTGACAAAATGAGCAACACTTGCTAAAACAGAAACAACAATATGCATTAAAATACCTCTGGTAGAACAACAGACCCCATATAAAAATATAACAAAGGCTGAGGTTTTGTTCAGTGCCAAAAGTGTTTGTAGAAAGAAATTTTTGCATGAAGTCTAAAGTAGACCTGTACCTAACAGGATCCTAAAATAAACCAGGAAAGTTACTTTCTTTTTTTTCTGCATGAAGTCCAAATCAGAAATTTAGCAACTGCTTATAAATCTGTTTCCATCAGGAGGCATCTGATGTGCCATAGAGAATTTGCAACAGTTGGAGTGCATCTTTACTTCTATGGTGTCATGAGCCCTTTTTTGCCTTACACAGAACTGAAAGCAATTCAATCTGATGGGCAAATTCCAAGCTGTCCTCTCAGATGTCACTTGTTCAGTTTTGTCTTTCTGGGCATTGTGAACATCAGTGAATGCCCTGTCCTAATCCTTGCCCTAGTGAACAAAAATCACTAAATGAAGACCCTTGGAGCAGCTTCCTAACTTCATGATGGGAGGGTGGCTTGATTCTCCTTTGCTTCTCAGAGCATGTTTCATATAATCATCACTCAGTGTCATAAAGAGAGACTCTTTAAAACAATTATGTAGTTATGAGAATTGCTCTGCTGGGCATGGCAAGGCTTTTCTCTGGTCCTCTCTTAAGTGGGGTGTGAAGAGGGACTTGGACAGTTTTTCTGTGGCATTCACATCAACATCACATTAAGGCTGTGTGGGCACTGCTCACTTCTGAGGTCAGTCTCTGTGAGTGTGTCATCACCTGAACTATCATCCACATTAAAGACCCTTAATGTGCCTCAGACTGCTCCAGGCCTCAATCCTTGTTGGATCAGCCAGGTAACAAGGTGCTCATGCAGGTTCTGATTTTGGAAGACCTTGATAAATTTGTAATGTCATCTGTAGATATTGTACCTCATCCATACAGAGAAGAAGTCATGGGCCTCCTTTTGGGAACAGGAGGCAACCCAGGCCATGGACTCCTAAAAATCTTGGCAAAGGGGCTAACAAAAGCAGGATTGTGTTCACAGAAAACTGCACAAGCTGTGGAGCAATGTGGGTGGATGTGACCTGGCCATGGCATAGGAGTTTTAGCCAACTTGAGCAACTTTGGATGGAAGAAATGCTTGCTGAGTAGATGTGCTGAATAAATGCAGTAAGGGAGAGACACCATCCTTGTAGCCCTGCCTTCCAGGCTGCCTGGGTACTGACAGGACATTTAGGGATAGTGATTGAGTCTGTTCAGTACGTTTTAGAAAACGATCCTGATTACTCTGAACCAGCAGCAAAGCTGCTCAATAATATATCATCCTCCTGATCAACTGACCCTCTGCAGTCTTTAGTGACAAGTTTTTCTTCTGCATCATTGACAAAGATATTAAACAGGAGCTGGCCGAGATACAGCCCAATAAATGTTGTTCATTTGTAAAGACATTTTTAGACCTGTCAGCCAGTTTTTAACCCACTGAATAGATATTATGATAGTTTGATGCTATTTCAGTGTCTTAATCAAAGTTTCATGTGATGCCAAGTGAAATACACAGTGGAAGTCCTAAGTCTATTACCTATATAACCAAACCAGTAATCTTATCCAGAAAACAAATCAAGTTAGTTTGACAAGATCTATTTTCATAAACCTGTGTTGACTGGCATTAATTATATTTCCCTCCTTCCATTCTTTATTAATCAAATCCCTTATCAGCTGCTGCACTGTTTTGCCTGGGTTTGATGTCAAGCTGACAGGTCTATAATTACCTAGGTCGTGCCATTTACCCTTTTTAAACAGTGGCACAATATTAGCTTTCTTTGCAGCTCTGGTGCTTCCTCAGTGTTTGGGAAATGAGGAAAAAGAACTGCTTCAGTTTCTGTTAAAACTCTCAGAAAAAAAATTTCGGGTTGTCTGATGTCTAAATTTCATGTTTTCTTTTTAATACCTCTATGAGCTGCTATTGCAGTGGAAGGCGTGTCATAATAATCCTGTTATTGTATCTACATTAGTGAGCTCAATCTAGCAATTTGGTGGTTTTTCCTAACTACACCAAAGTGTTATGTATTGAGCATGTCTGCTTTTCCTTTATTGCTATTATTGGCATTTGTGTCCCTTCTTCTTACAATCAGTAGAGTAAAGCCATTGTTAGGAGCTTTTGTTTCTGATATAAGTTAAATCTTCCATTATGGGAATTTACCTCAAAGCACTTTATCAGCTTCAGGTGAACAGACTTCCAAAGTTAGAATAAAATAGAATAGAGCAGAAGAATGGAATAGAAGAATAGAATAGAATAGAATAGAATAGAATAGAATAGAATAGAATAGAATAGAATAGAATAGAATAGAAAAGAAATTGTTTGGGTTGGAAGGGACCTTAGATATCATCTAGTTCCAACTCCCATGCCATGTACAGGGATGCTGCCCCCTAGATGAGGTTACTCAGAGTCCCATTTGATCCGGCCTTGAACACTTCCAGGGAGGGAACATCCACAGCTTCTCTGGGCAGTGTGTTCCAATGCCTCACTGCCCTCCAAGCAAAGAAATTCATCCTAACATCTAACCTAAATCTCCCCTCTTTTAGTTTAAAATAATTGCCCCTTTTCCTATCACTATTTGCCCATGTAAAAAGTTGTTTTTTAATAAGCTTTGTTGAATTACTGAGAGTATTGAAATTATCCACAGTTTGAGTAAGGATCTCAGCCCTGTGAAGGTCAGCAGATCTCCCAGAGTCCTTCACAGCACACCTGGATGTTGCTGCCGTGCCCAGTGCAGTATTGTGTGATTCACACAGAAGAGCCAGAGCAGTCAGGCCTGTGGAGACTCAGCCCATGCTGGTTTCATTGTGCATCCTTTCCTGGGGGCAAAACAGTAGTAGTGCCGTAGCTGGTGAAATGTAATGCTTCCTAGCTGACCCAAGGACTAAATTGGTCTTTCCATGCAGTCTCTTCAGGATACCTGTTAGAAATTTGTTTATGACCTTCAAGGAAAGAAAAAAAAAAAAAAAGAAAGGCAGGGGCATGCACTAATGGGGTGGAAAAAACCTCAGATGTAAAAAGGGGGCAAAAGAATTATTTCCTTGTTGTTGTGGTGTGAGTGGCAGATGTGAGAAAATATGGCATAAATCTCTCCTCACATTCCTCCTGTATTGTTGATGAATATTCAGTTTTGCTGCATTTAAACAATAAAGATGTCTATTGAGAAAAGCAAGGAGAAGATAATAGTTTTTTAGACAGGTTCCTGCTGTAGATTTCCATTTCATGCTAGACTGCATAGAAGAAAGCGACCTGTGTGCATGAAAGGAGAGCGTGAGGGGTGGGCAGGGTGCTGGTACCGGGAAGGGGAGGCAAGTGCTCAGTATGTAATCAGATAAAGCGAGCTGTTTGGCATTAGTGTGTTAGCTTTGTCCAAGCTCCCAGCATCTCCAAAGGGCCAAAGCACACTCTTCATTTGTCACCCCAGCGCACCTTTTGTGTGAATAATTTCCCATTGGTATTACCCGGCGCTTGGAGTCGATAGCTGGACTAGCCTCTTTGCTTGTACTATTATTTCCAGCAAGCTTCATACATCTGCAGTAAATCCAGGAGGATTTGCAAGAGGCTGAGGAAGTATGAGTGACAGAATGAGCTGATAAGGCCTGAGTCCCACAGAAACAAAAGGCTTCCCATTTTGTCCTGACAAGACAGGCGCTGCCTTGGAATTGATTTGATTTGATCAAGTTTTTGCCAGCTGACCCCAAAAGTTCATGCAAGTGAAGAATTAAGCCCCCAAGCTCTCTCACACTCACTAGTAAACCTTCATATCAGCGCCAAGGATGACGTTATCTGCTGTGAGTTTGGTTGCCTGTTTGTTTTCATAAAGCAGGATCACTGAGGCTTTTCCTGCTGATGTGTATTTGATGGTAAGAAACTGAAAAGTGTCTAATGACCCACAGCTCTGTGGACAGAGCATCTTGAAAGAAACCTTAGTTGCAAAGCCAGGCATCAAGCTACAATGCTATTGAACTTTAATACACTCTGAAAGGGTAAGACCTAATGAGGTAAAACATAATAACTTTCTGTAAATCCTTATTCTTGAACTTGTGCCTAACCAGGGAAGCATGAGACAGCAGTAGCATGAATCAGAATGCTTGCCTGATATTATAGAGCCAGATATTTTCAAAAGTCAGCAGAAAGTCTTTTGGAGGGCGTAGAAAGGTATAGGTCTACTTCTGCTTCGGCAGAAGTGAAGACAAAGTGTACAAGGAAAGCCTGACGGGACTTGGCAGCTGGGCTAGCAGAGGAAAAACTGGTGCTAAAATATTAAAGCTGTCCAAAAGAATGGGGTCTTGAGAGAAATGCTTTTCTTCATAACAGTTGTCATTGTTTGAGCTACACAACATGGTAATATGGTAATGTGCAAGTTTTATCAAGGGCTACAGGCGCTGTGAAATAGATTGTCCTGCCCATCTCTGGGGCATGTGGGAGGGGTACACATGGACCTTCCTCAGTTTCATCACACTTTACTGAGAGTCTTCTCTTACCTGTGCAATCTTTATCAAAGGGATTGCAGTTATATATTTATTGCCCAGGGAGGCTGAGTTTGATGATATACAGCTGAATTTTTCCTCTCTAGGCATTTCCTATTTCATTGCAGAGCTTGGGGAATGGCAGACTGGCTGTCCCTTGTTGTTACAATGGCATCCACACCCTTATTTGCAAAGACTAGGTAACATTTGTGTAACCTAGCAAGGGGTACCCAAAATATTAGGATTTCTGTGTTTATGTGTATGTGTGAGAGAGAGAAGGTGGGGAGAGAAGAGTGGAGAAACTAGTTTCAGATCAAAGCCTGAATCTTAAATTTATAAGGTGTATTTCTTTTTAAGGGTGAGTAAAGTGAGTAATTTACAATGCCTCATGGATTCCACACCTGGGAGTTACAGGACTGCCTGTTGGGGATGCCTGTAAAATGAGGTGCCCTTTGGACCCCCTTAACCTAGAAAAGAGGTCTCCTCTTTCATATGAAAGTGTTGCTGCGTGCCTCAATTTACTTTTACTTGTTTAACACGGGAGTACAAACTTTACAGACTCTTGAACCTCTTCTGTGCTTTTATCTGCCAGCAGTGGTGTGTTAAATCTATCTCTGCCCACAGTTCATGGCAAATACTGAAAGCCTGTAAAAAGACAGCCCCATTTAGAAAACATTTTTGATTGAATGCATTGTCATATTTTTCTTGCAATAGGGTACATAAAAAGGATTTATTTTGGTTAAAACCGTGACATTTTAAAGTCAGTCAAATGCAGATAAGAAGGGAACGCCCTTAAATTTACAAAACGTTGATGGACTTTAAAAGGGGCTGATTTTTGGAAAGAGAGGTGCGTACCTATGCATATACTTTTGACATTCTATTTATATCTTTTACGCAATATTATTCTCTCCTCTGGTTTCATATGAAATGGTTGGTTCTGAAAAGCAAGTGTGTTAATTCAGAATTATTGCTAGGAGCCTGAAGGTTTGTGCTCCCGGCCCTGATGTTTTAATGGTCAAGTCCCAACAGAAGTTAGTGTCTGCTCCAGCAAAGCTTCTTCATCTTCTTGTAAGCAGTACACTGGTTTTAGAATTTAATTGAGCCCCTGGTTATTCTTTCCCTTGTAGTTTCCTTTCTATCTGGGCAATCTATGATTTCCCAGTCAACAGCATTACTTAACTGGCTGAAGATCCTAATCCAGCTTTCCTGAAAGGAAAAGCATCCTAGACACAGTTGCCAATTATTCCATTATCTCTATTGACAGCCTGGTGTAGTTTGATGTCCTTCAAAGCTCTGACACAGATATCCCATGGGAGACCATTGTCTCCAGTTAAAGCACAGTGCTGAAGAGCAGTGGTTTTCTGTGTCTGCTACCACTGTGTTCACTGGCTTTGGAAATGTTACCTAATCTTTTGGTTTCCCTATCTGTAAAATGGGAAAAATGTGTTATTCAGGGAGGGTTAAGAGGGTTAATGTTTTGATGTTCATAAAATGTTACAAGATCTTCTTTATAGTTTTAAGAACAGGCAACAAATGTAATAAAAAACTAAATGGAAGTTATGGAGCTGGGTAGGAATAGAGGTTGGTACTGATTTCATGGTATGGTTACCTCAGTTTTTATCTTGTTTTGCCATGTTTTGAAATGCCAAAGCTTAAGTTTCCAGTATAGTTGGACTTCTACCATCCTTCTTGCATCATGATGTGGCCTTTCAGAATGTAATACTGGAGTATTTTCCATAATTTCCTGGCCTTTAAGTACTTGACTTTTCAATTTTAATATTCTTTTAATATGAGAAGCTTACTGCAAGTACAAGAGTTTTAATTTACGAAAGCAAAGTAAGCCACCTTCTCCTCCTCAGGAACGGGCCGCGCTGCCAAAGCTGACGTGGCCCATGAGCTCTGCACAGCCACAAGATCCCCATGCAAGTGTCCCCCACGCCTGGGTGTTCCCCTGAGTGTGTCTGGAATCCTCTTGTGTTTCCCTGGCCTTTTCCTTCACTGCCCTTGTTCATACCCACTTGTTGGGCCTCTTCTCTGCAAACTTAGGACTGTTTTCATGGAACATGCCTTGTGCACCCTGCGAAGCACGCAGGAGTTCAGAGAGCAGATATACAGGCATGACTGTGTGCATGGAGTAAATGTTACAGGTGGTGCCCAGCTCAGGAACAAAGAACCAAACACTAATTTTCTTGTTCTTTGCAGCAGTAATAAAGCTTGCTTCTCTCAAGTGCCTTTTTGAGGTATGATCTTAGAAATACTGGACTAAAAAAAGTGTTCTGGTACTAGTTACTTCTTTTTTCTTTGAAGGGATTAAATTTTAGTTTTGCAACCCTCTTTGAAATATTTGTTAGAATTATTTCTGGTTCCAGTAAAAACAATCTTTTTAATTCTCAGCATTAGGCAAAAGTACATGATTCTACCTGTACCTAAGGAACAAATAGACTTGCTGCTGTGTCTCTGCAAAGGTGGAATGCTTACCTGCTTTGGAGTCAAGACTTGGGGTTGTCTTGTGCAGGGCCAGGAGCTGGACTTGATGCTCCCTGTGGATCCCTTTCAACTCAGGATGTTCTCTGATTCTATGACTTCACATTTGGTATAGGGTGACTAACTAGCCCAGCCTGAGGGGTACACACTGTCTCTATCCCATAAATTTGGTCTATTCACAATGCTGTTTCAGTACAGACATGCCCAGATGGATTTATTTAGAGTTTGGCAGCTGGTTTTTCTCGGGCTTTCCTCCTCTGTGCAAACCGAGTGGCTACAGAGTGAGGGCCTGAGCATGACTTTGGATGCAGTTGCTCTGGGCTCCCTCCCTGGTAAAGGCAGGGAGAGGAGACAGAGCTTGATGGCTGGAGGGCAGAAGAGTGTTCCTGGCTGTAAAGTGCTGAGCAGCAGCAGGAAAAATATGACAGACCCAAACGTGGGTCTGCCCGAGCCCAAAGACCTCTAGCAGCCTTTTAGGGTACATATTATGAGAGGTTCAATTCACATGGGGCCCAGTTCCCCCTGACCTCAGTCTCTGTGGCTCCTACTGGGGGCACTGCAAGCAAGCTTATATTGAAAGCTATGGAGCTGTTTTTAAACGGTTCTTTACAGCAGAGAATAATTAATTAAACAGGTGGTTCCATGAGCGGTGCTACTAATGATGGCTGCTTTCCAGGATTTCTCTCTCGTGTGGATTTCCAGGCTGTAACAAAGGTTGAGCTCATGCTGAGGTCTTTCCCTCAATGAGGGAATTAATAGGGCCTCCCTCCCTCCCTCTACTCTGCTGCCTATTTTCATGAAACTTGTAGGTACTTAATTCCTGTCAACCCTCTACGCCTCTGTCTCACTCGGTCAAAATTGATCAACGATTTTAAAACTTCCTGGGGATGGGGAGAATAAACAAAGAGAGAGAAACAGATGCATGAGGAGCATGGCTGGAGCAAAAACCTTTTCCTAAAGTCAAAATTATTGCCCAAGATTGGAATAGAAATCTGCTCTTTGATTTTGGCCATGCTGGAGGAAAAGAATAAGTAAGGGGAGATCAATGGTGCTGGTGAGGCTGTCCATACAGTTTTGGTGTCCATGTTTTAAAAAGTTGTCAGTATTTCTAGAGGGACAAGAATCACGAAAAAATCTTTTAAGGAATGGTAAAAATGTCTGACAGAAATACTGACAGAGCTTTGTTTAATTTCCTCCGAGCATAATCTTTACTACAGCATGTAAGTCATTTCACAGGGGGGATATACTACATGAAGGGTTCTTTAACCTTGGAAAACCTGATTTTGTTGAGATTTAAAACATGTTCAAGTATCATGTAAGCCAAACATTGGTCTTAGAAACAATGTACCATACATCCATGTGGGATTCTCCATATTCTGCCAGCTTCAGCTCAAAACAGGAAAGTCTTCCTGAAAACTGTGCTTTGGCTAAGTACAAAGGATTGGACCAGTTACATAGGAATATATGATATCCTTTGGCCTTTGTCATTCACCAGAGCAGAGTAGATTGTTTAGGATCCAAATCTGACCTTAAAAGTTGCTTGAATAAGAACTGAAGTTTTCTTTCCTGATCCTCCATTTCTGGGAGAGACATGACCTTCCACCTTTCCCTTCCTGAAATTGTTACAGGGCTGTTTGGTTAACCACTCAGTTGCAAGGGGAGTTGCCACTTTATGAAATAGTTGGGTGAGAAGAAACATCAAGGTTTTATTACAAGTGAAATGACAGATATTCTTTCATGGTTTGCTGTTTTCCAGAATCACCAGAGGGCGCCAATGCAGATCTTCCCAGAAGTGATGCTTCCCAGAGGGTTGGAACTCTACATCTCCCAAGCCCGTGTCGGTGTGCAAACAAAAAAAGGGCAACTTCTGAAAATTTTGGTGGTGAAAACAGGTATTAGGTCCTGGGGAAGTATTCAATACTAAGCACAGTGCAAATCTTTTCCAGAACTGATGCCATTAGTGCATTGGTTGTCTTTGACTTAAATCTTTCTTAGAGGCAGACAGTAAGATAGACCTGTGCAAAACCAATTTGACCAGAAATTAGTTTTCTCATTCCTTTCAGCATCATAGTTTAGTTTGGAATTAGGAATAACACCACGTGATAACAACAGTCTTGGAGCATCTGTCAATTTGTGCTTGAAATAGAAACCTCTGCTGCTGTTTTGACATGGAAAGCAAAGATATTTTTGTTGTTTTTATCACACAGATTTGGTTCATCTGGAGTATATAGGATATGAAACAATGGCATTCAGGCATCTTTATTTGTCCTTTTGTACCATTCAGGACACAGCAATAAACACACAATGATCATTCCCTTCCAATAGGAACCTTTCTTGCTCATGCCCCAAAACACAACCTGAAGAAAAATGTACTCTTTTAAAAAGAAACAAGAGATTTATGTTGCAAGCTTGTTTAGATACCAGCCAGAATACCTCATTGCCACAACACTGTGAATCACTCCTTCGCTCTTTACAGTAAAATAACTTTACTGATAATGATGATGATGATGATAATTCAGGTTATTTTTCTGGAACACTTTTGCAAACGATCATCTCTATTTTCCAGTTCTCACTCTAAATGAACAGGAAATTGGAAGAGCTGAGACCCAACATTTCTCCCCTATCAGGTCCTGAATTTCCTGGCAGTTTCCCTTGATGTGAAAGCAGGGTTTCTTTCCTATGAATGTGGGGATGAGATGGTAGACATAACAGTCTAGGGACAGAGAGAAAGACATTAGAAAGGAACTGATAAGTATTAGGAGGAGTTTGAATGCAGAGGTGACATAGTTGGTACCACACACAGAACTCATGAGCTCAGCCTGTGTTTGTGGCATGACTGGACTTTTCCCTCCAATTTTCTCATCCCACTCCCAGCAGTTTTTCATGCTGTGTCAGGTGTGAGGAAGAAAGGCCAGCTTCATACTTAGTCTTCTTGGAGGATAGGCCTGGAAACAAGCAAAAAACCTTGAGGATAGGGAATCTCATACGGTATTTTTTAATGGTTTAATGTGGCTTACTTGATCTCAGTAAGAGAGAGAAATAGGAAAAGGTGTGTCTTTTCTGTGATAAAGCTGCTTAATGTTGAAAGAGAAAAGTTTGTTTGTATACCTGTCTTTTCCGAGTGGAACAAGCCAAAGGAATTTAATTTCTAGTGGTATCTTTGGGAGTATCTTTGGAGGATGCTGCTCTGCAGATCTCAAGTCTGAAGAGGTTCTTTTCTTTAACATTTGAAACAAACAACAACAAGCCCTTGCCACACTCCCAGACTACTGCCTGACCAGGACGGAGCTCTTATGCTTTATACATGTTAAACATCTCCTATTCACAGCTAACTTTGACTTTGTGCCCTGGGCCAGGTGAAAAGACATTTCCAAATAAGAAAGAGAAGGGGAAAAGAGAAAAGAAAACCCACAACAAAAACCACCAAAACACAAGAAGCAAACCATAAATTGGAATTTCTGAAAGGGGAGGTGTCTGTGGCCAGTGTTGTTGTGCATCTAAAAAAATAGTTCTCTTTATGGCAATTTACAAAAATGCTTAAGGAAAAGTGGGGAAAAGACTTCTTTTATGGGCTATTTTATCCTTTTTTTGTCTGCTCTTGCAGTCGACTTTTTGGCAAAATACTGCATCTTCAGCCAGGAGAAGTTGGCGAAGCACAAAAGGGCTTTTGAAGCAGTAAGTGTAAATTCAGACTTCTTTTCTTTTCCTTTCTTCCTTTTTTTCCCCCTCTCCCTCTCCTCCTGTGTCTGTAGACAGCTAAGCAGAAATAATAAGCACCATTGCTTGCAGTACACGTCCCATGAATTACGCTGACATCAAATGTAACTTTAGAATGGAGGCACGCTTTATTCTTTTCGGCGAACTGTTCCCCTATCCATTCTTTATTTACATGTCGTGAGCCTAAGCGCTGCACAGCCAGTCAGAACACACACACAAGAGGGGGGAGAAAAAAGGAGGCCATTAAACAAATTAAAAGGGATGGGGATGACTAATACAGTACTCTTGGAATCTGCAATTTGATTAGTCTGAGTTTAATACACAAAAGCAGCGCCGAAGCAGGAGGGGAGTCGAAGTGCTCTTTAATAACCTTCTACAATTAAATTATGGTGATGAATTTAACTATTCTGTGCTTCTAAAGGGGTCTTATTATCTGATTGACTCTGAAAGAAAGTCAGTATTTAACCAGGGTTCTTGAGTCCAGCTATTGGAAGTCATACAGTAGTTTTATGCATTAACAACTATTTTTTTTGTTGTTGCGTGCCTCTTCCCATTTGAATTCATCTGTGATTTGAGAAAGATGGCTCTAAGGGTTATTCCCACTGCTTTTGATGGGAGTATATGTTGGCCCTTTTACTGTACTGCCCAGAGAGTTAAAATGAAAATTGTGTGGTTGGATTTGTCACCTGTTCTGTATTTTTGCTTGTAATTTTTAATTTTCATTTATAATTTTAGCCTACTTACCTCTGCTGGTCTTCTCTATCGTCTAATAACGCATCATTCAAATGTAGACTCTGTGTAAAGCATGCTGGGATCTTTGAAACAGACTTTTGCCATTTAATAGCAGAAATATCATTCCACAGTTTGTCCTGACTTGTGGTTTTCTCTCTGTCCTTCCCCCTACGTGCTTTTTCATATGCTGAACGTGAAGTAAGGTGTTGCATGTACAAAATACTGGTAGAGAGGAGAACTGAATGTGTTCCTTAAAATGGTATATTTCTTTGCTTTATCACTAGTAAGTATATCTCTTTTGGCTCTTTGATCTTAGACAGAGAGAGAGGAAAGGGACAGAGACTTCATAATTAGCCTGATGGCAAAATCAGAGAGCTGATTTTATTCAAAGAAGAGGGATATGATGGAGGCAGAATCCAAATGTTCCAGCTTTTACTTTGATGGCCAAAATGCTGGAGCTACTTTGCAAATTTTGATCTGAATATTTGGAGAGGATCTAGGCTGAGGGGATGAAAAGAGAGAATTATGCAGAGTACTGACTATTCAGCTAGGGCCTTATTCTGATACTTATTTTCATGCTAAGTTGTATCTTTCTCTGCCAGTAGTTTCACTGAAAAAAAAAAAAAAAGAGAAAGAGAAAGATACTATTTCTGGTGCTAAAATGCTGTACTATTTGAATGAGGGTGCTATATCCAGCACTCATTTTGTTCATGCCCTGAGTGCCCAAGCAGGGCTCGCTGCCTCTGCTCCATCCACAGCAGCTGATGGCTCTGTAATGGCCCCTGGCACGGCTGAAGGGCAGTACTGCCCCACTCCCTGCACAGCACCAAGTGTGGAGCTGGGCTTCTGGGTCTTCATTCAGCCCTTGTGCAACTGCTGGCTCTGGTGAACGAGGCCAGAGTGGAATTTAGACCTCTGCTGCCATGCAGAGAGCGGGAGGAGGTCTCCCCCTCTCGCCCCGTGTTCCCCACAGTGTCCCCTACTCCCTGGCAGGTGAGAAACAGTGGGTCTAAGGGGCTGCTTGTCCTCCTTTTGTGGCATTTTGCAGACTGTTCAAAAAAAATGTAGGAGAACAAAGTATAGTGGCAAACAGCTATGGGATATCTTGCCATGGGTAGCAAAGGAGCAGCTCATGCAGCTGAGGAGAGCGCAGCTTAAGCCAGCAGTGAGTGAAAAGTGCCGGCTCATATCTGGCAGCCCAGTGTTGGATACCCTGAATGTCTTAGAGGGGGTTGAAAATTGCTCTAATTTGTGTTAGCTGCCCTCAGGAAATGTGAAACCATCTGAAGGTGGTCACTACAGCAGAGAAGAGACAAGGCTGTATCTCTTCCTTCCTGACAGAACTGCCCGCACACCCTGTGGAGAGAACGTGGGTGCCTGTGCTCTGCTGCTGGCAGGACAATGCCCTCCATCCCCCATGCCAAGGGAGTTTGTTCACTCTGAGGGCTCCTCTGGCCAAGCTGGACACTGCAGGTCTCAGCATGGTGAGTCTGTGTGCTCAGGTGCCCCCTCCTTGCTCTGCTCTCGGCTCTTGAGCTGCTCAGCTGTCTTGGGGCACATTTCTGGACCCTGGTGGTCTCTACACCTCTGTTAATATGGATGGAGCTGTGGACACCTCGTGTGCATTTAGAGGCTCTGCTCTGTATTTTTTAGGCATGTTTTTTACTTGCAATGATCTGTCTTTACCTCTGTAGAGAGTCAATTAAGAACAAATACTTTAGACTGAGGGCACTGGAGAAAAATTACATGAATGTTTTGAGGTTGCAGTTTATTGTTTTGTCTTAACAGTAAAATCCTTCTTCTTGCTCATTAAATCATGGCAGAAGCTTCCTTGTGAGACAATGATGACAGGCAAACATGATGTCAGTTTTCAACAAGATGTCAGCCAGCGGTTTAAGAGAGCTGATTTCTATCAGAAGATTTTATACTACATGAGTAGCAAAAAAATACATTGTGAGTAACATCCATGGCTCATGCATGGTAAAAAGGGCAGCACACTGCATGAAACCTAGGGATGCTGGGCTGAGGAGCGCTTCCTTTAAAGAAGATTGTGCTCCCAAATTAACTTGTTCCTATGCTAAGCATAGCAGAAACAGTGCTGCTGCTAAGCAGAACAATTGCTTTTCCTTTGTAGTCTGCCTGCTGGTTTGTTCAGGCCTGCTTTGTGCTCAGCCTTGGCTGTGTCTGGGACAGTGGTTCAGTAACTGTGAAGCTCTGTGTTTAGATCCTAGCCAAATCAGTGACACACAAAATCAGGGCAGGCAGTGAATCCCCAATGTGCCAGGTTTAGGAAATCAGCACTCTGCATAGATGAGCCAATATCCTGTATTTATTTTGCTGTTTTCTGTACCCATTTCTCTTGCATCTGGGTATTTAATACATATTTCCAACCAGCAACACATCAGCCTTAAATTAAATTCCCTGCTATGAATATCAAAAAACAGGCCCTTCCTTCTCCGTGCTGTTCCAGCTTGCAGCAGTCACCAAGTACAAGACCACACTCCCCCCAAGCCTCCTCCCTCTCTCCTACCTCCCTCCCTCTCTAAAAGCAATTTTAAACTGCTTGACTGAATGCAGTATTTGAATGAGGATTTCAAATATGGGCTCAGGCTTTCTCTTTAGCTCACTGTGAAAGAATAGTGCAGAGAAAAATGTCTATTGCAGGGAGCACACTGACTGTAATTAACTTCAGTATTCACCAGGTAAAACAACAAGGAATTTATCAGGCACACCTAAAATGAGCATGGTAGCACTCAAAAACCCCAAAATGTTTAAAACAAGGGGAATTTACCAAAATGATAAATGGGGAGTTCTATCTCCTTCCCCTTAGCCAGCTGTGGTGGAGGCACAATGCCAGGAATATGCAGCGTAGACAAGGAAGCAGGGAAACAAGGCACAAAGGTTGTAGTGAAAAGACAAGTGAGAAGAGAAAGGTTGGCTTCCTCAGGTATCCAGTCTGCTGCCAGCCCCAGGGATGTGCTGAGCATTGCTGTGTTCATTGCACAAATAAGAGCTTGCATCTGGCCCTTGCTCTCCCTGTCATATAATCTCTTCTGTGAGCTGCTCAAGCTCCATCTAAAAGCTGTCATTCCTGCTCCCTCTGCACTGATTAGCAGGCCTTTCAAGATGCAGGCTGCTTTGGTGGTAAGAAATCTGTGTCTAACTTCCAAATGACATTTGTTTTCATGCTAACACTGCCAGCTTGTTTAGCTTGTTCCTTTTCCCGCCTGCTTACCTTGGAGATATTTAGTGAGGCAGCTGTGCTCCAGCTCAGAGCTCTGGTATTGCCAGGCTGACCAAAGCAGCCCCTGTCAGTCTCCCTTGTGCTCCTTTCATCACCCTGTACCTGCCCCAGGTTCTCTCTCCTCCTGCATCTGGGCACAGCGAGGCCAGGAGAGCTGGGAATCAAGGGTGAGGCAGGGCAGCGGGATGGGCAGGGCAGTGGGCTCGAAGAGAGGAGAGTAGGGCACATCCACTGGCAGTCACCAGGGTCAAATGCAGCCTAATGGCTCTAGACACATCCATAGCAATGAGGCAGGCCTGAGGTCAAGCCAAGAAGTCAGACCACAGGTCAGGGTCAACAGTGTCGCTCATGTGGTGTCCAAGGGCAAGTGTGGGAGCTTAAACGCAGCTCCTGAGCTCCTGCTTGAGGCCCCAGTGAGGCTCCACACTGTCCAATCAGCCATGCTGGCCAGTGGTGCCATGCCAGGGCTGACCCTGCAGCTCAGCCCCAGGAGCAGGGGACTGGCAGCAGAGCCTTTTGGGGTGATCAGAGAGGACTCTCTGGCAGCCTGGAAGGGGGTAAGTAAACCTCCAGCCATCAGCACAAAATAAGTCTTTCCGCTGCTACTTACTGGTAATTCTCTGCTGGAAATACCCTCCTCAACAGACCTTACATCACATTTTTCACATCTGTGTCTTATTTCTAGCTCACTTTTTTCTCTTTCTTGGCCCATCTCACATGAACGTCCATCTCCTCTGTCACCTTCATTGGTCATGTCCCTGTCTAACAGCAGAAAATCCTAATTATGGGCCTTCAGACACTGGCCTGAACTTTGCCCCTCCAGTCCTCTATGAGAGACTCTGATTTTTCTCTTTTTAAAACTTTTTCTAATTGAATGACTGCTTCTCCTGCTAGGTATATGCTCACCTGAGCTTAGTGCTTCTGGCCAGGAAGAGGAATGTTTCTTTCATCCTGTGAGTATTACTGAATTCAACAAATCTGTGACTCACTATGACACACAGGTCTTTCTCTCTGTTTAATTCCATGCCCTTCTTTTCTCCTGTTCACTCAAGCTATTTTTTTAAATATTGAATAGTTACAATTGTAGGAGTCACTTTCAATTTAGAATATTGAGTCTGGAATTGCATTTAGATTTTGATTCATGTAATTTGGGCTGTGTCTTCCAGAATGTGTGCTGATTAGTGAGAGTTCTCGCTCTCACATCATGGTGGAGACACTTTATTGGGTTGTGTTTTGGCCTTGTTGTGGAAGTGGAAGACCTTCTTCAGATCTCCAAAACAAGCACAAATGGGTATAAGAAAACAAGCTTTTCCTTTCAGGAAAACAAGATTGTTCCTAAAATTTCAGTTGTTGATGGCATGGATCATTGCTATAGAAGATTTTCATCTGGCAGGTTGGAATGTAAATCAAATGGAATTCTTAAGATGTGAACATTTGCTTTCATGTTTCTGATCCTTTGTAACCTTTGGGTGAGATGAAGTTGGACACTGAAATTTTTTTTCAGGTGAGGTACCACTGTAGATCTGCTGGAACCTTCTGCTTATTGGGACCTCCTGCAAGTAGTAGAAATACTTGGTTTCTTAGGATAAGTGTTTGTGCAACCTGACAATATTCATGTTGTTGTATATCACATAAATTGTGAAAGATGTGTATTTGCGTGTGTGTCTAAAAGAGAGAGAAGTTGAATAAATAAAACTAAAACCAGCAGTACACCAACACTTTACCTTCCCCTGCCTCCCAGCACTATCAACCCATAACATGTTCACCAGACTTCTGGATTAGGAAGGTCCACTTCAAAATGTTTGAATGTTAAGGGCTAGAAAGCTGATCCTAGTGGTGTTCTAAGTCTACTTTACTCTCTTTCCACAATCTTTTGCAGGAAAAAACAGTGTTTTCCAAGACAGTGAAAGGTGGTTTAATGACTGGGTAGGAAGACGGGGCTACGTTTTCTAATCACTCGGTTACATCAGTTTCCACATTGATAACTGAGCTTGCCCAAGAACACTTCCAAACAACAAGATCTTTGTGGCAGAGTGTAACAAAAGCCTCAGTCCTTAATGTGCTGTGAGGCCCAGACCATCTGTGTGCAAACAACCCCGTGGTGCTGCCAGTGTCAGTAAGACCTGTGTCAACCTGTGGTCTGAGGGCTGTTTGCACAAATTTGTCAAGCTGCAGAGGTAATTTCTGTACAGTTTGCTTCTCTTCAAGGTGTCTAAGAGGAAAGTCCTGGTGTTAATGGTGAAAGTTCCCCTCTTCTTTGGAGCCCTGCCTTGTTCATTGCATGTCTGGCAGGTACATGGCGAGCGGACAGTGTCCCATGGGGGCACTGAGGGGTCCCCCAGGAATCTGCTGATGTAGGACACTCCTGCTTTGCTTCCCCTAAGTTCTGCTGAATGGAAAGCTCTGGAGAAATTTGTTTCACTTTTTGAAGGTGAAAACTTATTGGAGCAGAGAGTGGCCAGTGCAACATTGCCACAGCTGTACATCAGACTGGCTGTGTAAGTTGTGCTTTCTGCTGCTGCTGAACTCTTACCACGTAATGAATTCATTAACAGAGGGTAGGGATATAAATGTGTAGTGAGAACCTGAGATCATTACCTGTGAGTAATTAGGGCATTTTTCCTTTCTGTTGCTGTTCTTTCTCTGTTGAGAGTTCGTGAAATACAGTGGTATTCAGCCATCAAAATATTTATTGACTTAAACAGAGATACTGGCTGTGAATGCAGGTTCTCAGAGGAGTGGATGAAGGGCATGATGCAGTGAGATGTGATGGCTTCTTCACTGTTGATTTTCAGTACTGAGCCAGAAGTGAGAACTGCTGCCTGGAAAGATGCTGAATGGGGACAGGGATCAATTGCCCAGTTAGGCTGCAAAAACACTCTAAGACACAAATTCTCAGTTTGTATGATGGCAGAGCAGCTATTTGCTGCTTGTACATGTGGCTTGCTTTTTTTTCTTTTTCCCCCTCATATATTACATTCTTCTGCACCCAAATTAAAGTGAGCTTTAGTAGTCAGAGATACTCTTCAAAATAAGAAGTCAACTCCAGGAAGTTTACTTCATGGATATCTTTAAAACTGAAAATATTCTCTTAGCATATATAAGTAAAATTGAATTGGCGTGACTTTACTCTGGATGGGATCTTGAAAATCCTTTCCATGTCCTGACGATCTCATTCTCATGTGTGAAGGAGAGTCCCATGTTGCTGCAGATGGGTATCCCTGCTGCAAATCACTGTTCCCCAGCGGTTCTCCCCTGATGCCTTGACACATCTGTAATCTGACATGCCTGATGCTGCTTCTTCTGTTTGTACAAAACAAATAAAAAATCTCCTTGTTGCTAAGCTACCAACCTCTGCAAGATAAACTTCAACCAAAGGTTGCAGCCTGCTGCTTAGCGAGGCTCTGGTTTTGAAACTCCATCATGCCAGCACTTTTTCCCAGCTCCCTCTGCACATTTCCCCCTGAAAATCTCTGTCACTGCCTGCACAAGACTGTTCACCACACTGGCAAGGCCACAGCTGGCTGCCCTTGGGGCTGCCTGCTGAGGGTGGGCTGCAGAGCAGGCAGCATGGAGTGCTGACAGTGCACAGTGGTCACCTCCCTCCCTCCTGCCTCTCTTCTCGCTGCCTTTCACTCTCCTTGGGGGCGAGGCACAAAAGGAAACTCCACTTTTCAAGACTGCTCCGTTTGCATCAGGCTGAAATGTGTTTTTGACTGAACAATCACTTTCTGTGCAGACAGTGACAGCTCAATTGGTCCAAGGAGGAGGGTGGGAGGAGTGCTAAGGTTTTCTTCCACTTCTTGTAGTTTTAGGCCATGTCAAGTGAGACAGTTGAAACAACACCTGGTTTGTTTGTTTTGCAGCCTGGTCTGGGATGTGAAATATTGGGACATCAGCAAAGTGTTTGCATCTCTCCACACCTGGAGAACACCTCCCACACAGCTTCTGCCCCTCTCTCATCCAGTAGGGACCTGAACAGCACCTTTCTCTAGACAAAAGTTCCCCTGGATGCCAGGGTTTGGTCTTGGACTCTCTCTTGAGCATCTGAACAGATCAAAGGCATATTTAAAAGATTTGCTAGGCCCTCACACTTACTTGGAATATAAAGTTGATTGAAGTAGGATGCTCAAGTTTCAGGTTATGCCTGACACTACTTTTTCACTTGATTCTTCGTTTCTATGTGTCATTTCCTGAATGCTATGACTTCATTTTCATCTTGATTGAACTGCAAGTATAAAACAGCGCACCTGGTGAACTTGAGAGCAGGGGAGGCAATCCACAACTTTGTGGTTGTAAGAAGCATGGAATGCCTCCATATTAGCTCTCTCTCCATAAAAGAGAAACGATGCTCTTTTTGCCTAGTGTCTGCATTACAACTTCAGTTTTTATGTCCTTTTCCTAGAAAAGACATTCCTGATTTGTAACCAAGATCTACTTTAGCATGGAGTGGGTTTTGTTTGGGTTTTTAAAATTGCCATTACTAATTATTTTTGGAGGTTCTAAGCACCAGCAGAGGCTGATGAAAATCTCTAAGAGATCAGTCCTGCCGCTATTTAAGATCTTCTCCAGAGAAGTCTTTCTGTCTATCACTATGATGAGAGAGAATTGATCTCACTTCTGCTCTGACTCCTGGAGACAGTAAACAGAAGATTGAACACAAACTTTTAAGAGAGCTCACAATCCTACACCATGTCCTACGTGGATTGTTGAATCTAAAGAGGAAATGTTTTATAATGATCCTTTGAGGAACATGTGTTTTAAGTATGCCAGTCTGACTAAGACATGACTGGTAAATCTTCAAGCATAATCAGAGAACGTACTCTCAATATGAACAGATTATCTCCACTGACCACATTTACTTACTTTAATTCGTGGAGCCAGCTCAGCTAGGTGTGAGGCAAAGCAGGCCCAGACACCCAGCAGCTGTGTCAGAAGGCGAACAGTCTAATGTGTCCTGTGGAGGATGGAGTGTGTGGATTCAACAGCAGCACGGCCCTGACTGTGGGTGAGTTGTTCCCAGACCCATGTTGGTGGGTGTAGGCTGTGGGGCACTGAAACATGTGGGTATAGAGGTTCAGGGCTCCATCAGCTGTGGAATCTCTGCACTGTCCTCCAGTTTATGATGCAGACATGACCATCATCTCCCGTGTGACTTGGATCTTTCAAATCTATTAAATGTGCTGCAGATTATTGTAAGGACTTTGCCAGACAAAAGCTGGGTGCTCCTCATACTTATCCAGGTAAGCACTGAAGCTCCATGAGAGATAGAGAGGGTTAAAAAAAAAAAAAAAGTAATCGTCTTATACATGAATGATTTTTAAGTAAAAAGGGTTGGTTTGTCTAAAAAAAGCTGTAAATCACATCTTGCCTGTTCAGATCTTTTCTTCTCTGTTTCTATATCCTCTCCAGAAGATCATAAAGCCATTTAGACTGTGTAGTACCTGTAAATATCTGACATATCATCTCCCTGAGAAAGGTAATGAATGTTAGTATCGCTGTAGAAAGACTGTAGTGTATTTTAGCTCAGTATAATGGAAAGCCATAGGCGGACGTCAAATCCCTCCTTTCTTTCAGAATTTCTGTATATTCACAACATTTTTGATTTTTCAAAGTTATTCTTCTTCTACTACTACTAGTGTTGTATTACATGTTGAGAAATGACTGATGAAGAAGATGGTGTGGAGCCAAAAAAGCTGAACTACGGTGCTTTTGTGCTCAGTGAAGGGAAAGAGTAAGAGGTTTTGAGGGTTTCCCTCAACTTGAAAAATTAAAGCAGAGTTTAACTACGCATTGTAAAAGCCACACTCTGAGGCACTGGAGTTCTGCCCAGAAGAGACTGTCTAATTTTCTGAAAACTAATATTGTGAGTGTCCTTGCAGGAGGATGCTGATGAGATGGGTACTTGAACCCCTAACAAGTTTTGATGGCCTTGAAAGAAGTTCCCCCTTTATTGACTTACACTGTAAGTAAAGTCAACAGATCCATTCCTGGAAAAGTGTAAGAAGGGTGGCAAACATTTCCAGTATTCATAACTTCATTGTTTGTTTGTGATATTTGGTTGGTCATCACTCCCCTTAAATAAAGGAAAGCAACCTGACTAGCAGCAGAACTAGTGCTTGCGTGAGATATTTTTTTATTAAAAAATTCTATGGAAAACCCGCTAATAAATTAAATAACACACATTTCTTTTCCTTCAGTTTCTGGAAGTAAGGGTAGTGTTCAAGCTCTGAAAGGCCTGGAGAGAAATCAGAGCTCTGAAGGAAGGGGAAGGTCAGAGGTCAGCAGTGGAAATGGGGTATATGCCTTCATTTTTATACAGGTAATTTTGGCCAGGTTGTTGGGATAGAACAAGGAGATAATATTAAGGGTACAGTCTACTTATGGTACTCAATGTTATGTCTTTGCACAGATTTTTTTTTTTCTTTTTTCAATTGTTAGCTTCATTTTGAAAAGTGACAGAGGATTTGGGATCTGTGCCATTTTGGTCAGCCAACTTGGCATTATGTAGAGGAGTCTAAATATAGCTGTAGGAGATGTTGCTCATTAGGCAACTGAAACTACAAGAGAAGATAAAAATATGTCAAATACTCTGTGGATTTAATTTCAGATTGAGCTAATCTCCCTGTGTAGAGACCCCACTTCTGTGGTAGTTGCCTTTATTTACTTCCTACAAAACAGATATTTGATTTTATCTTAATGTTTTGTATGTGCTCAAGTTTTAGCAAATTTTCTAAGTGTCCTGGTAGTGCTTGGAAGTTTTTCATGTCCAGCATTAAAATATTTATTTGGCTCTTCAAATGAGGTTGGTTTATAGCTGATGCACATCAGTGGAGTTGTGCCAGCTTCCTCCAGCTGAGACTTTGGCCCTTCAGTGCTGGCCTTTTTGCAGTTCTCTTATCATGATCCTGTTTGAACCATCCAGACATACAGCACAAACTCTGTTAATGCAGAAAACCGGTACTGGGAAATACAGAAAAAGAAGTATAAAAACCTCCATGATTTAATCCAAACCTTACAAAGGCGTTGTTTCTTTGGGCACTTTCTTTGAAAAGACTACCATTTCAAACAAAACAGAAGGAAATTAGTAGGAAGTGATTATGGAGACAGGAAATCTGAAAGCCATGAAACTGTAAATAAAGTGTTATTTGTACTACTGTACTTGGTGCCCTGCTTTGCATTCCCAGCACGAAATGTTAGACAAGGCTTTAGCACTAGAGCAGGGACCAAGTTATTTAGATGTTTAAAAAAAAAAAACAACAAAAGAAGTAAAAAGGGTCCAACCACATATTTCATATGCTTAAAAGTAGAAAGTCTTTTGGATAATTATTTGTATGGAATTCTTCTGCCAGATTTTTATCTGAAACTTGAAGCCCTGCAGCCAGTCTCCATCGCAATTTGTTCCTCTCAGCAAAGGATGTGACTTGTTTAGACATCAAACACATATCAAGTGGCTCAATGTTAGTATTCTGAAGCATCGGCTCTGAGGCAGGCGCCAGTGCTAACATCATTACACAACTCATGTGGCACTATGATAATCCAGTTCAGCACTCCCTGCATTTATTGTTTATTTTTATCAGACCTATAAAGCTCATCTTTTCCATCTGTCAGCATTATCTTACGTGATCCATTAATACAGCTAAGAGGGTTGCATTACACTATGCACTTGCTTATCAGTTAATGAACCACCTTAACCTATAGTAACAGCAATGAGTGAATGAACACAGATTTTAATTGCTTCCATTATGATGTGTTTGCTTTGGCAGTGGTTACTGTCATATGAAAAGTTAACCAGCAAAGTTATCCCTGCATCTATAGTTGTTTGTTTATGTGCATTCAGAAAATATCCCTTTCCTCTGCCTTCCTCTGCCATGTATTGTGTTTTCTGCTGTAGTTTAAAAATTATTTGATCAAAAGGGTGATAAAGCAAAGCATTTGAGCAAGAGAGCACACACATAATGTGTACTCCAGTGTGGTCGGAGGAAATGCTCCGAAGCACACGAACTTTACAGGAGGAAAGATCTTGTGTTTTCATGGTGTGAGAAGCCACTGAATCCCATGGGCAGGAGAGACAGTCCCTGAAAGACAGAGGGCTGACAGAACCACAGCCTAAAGTCTGCTTGGGACTTCACATTTCTGTTCAAGCAGAAACAACTTCCTGAAACTGCCATAAGACTTTTGATTCTCAGTGGATTTTCATGTCAAGGGAGTCTAAGGTAAAATTTGTACCTTGATGTAGAACAGACATCCATTTGGAGGAAGCTCCAAGGAATCCGGTGGTGAGACCTGCAGTGTGCTTAGTCTGGCACATCCCCATAAGAAAAGGAGATTGAGAAGACACCAGCACTATGGTCATTGCTGGTGGAGTAAGCTCTGCAAGCTTTAGCGAGGGCAGCAAGGATAACAACAGAGAGAACCGGGCAGAGCAGACTAGAACTCAACTCATATTAGGAGAGTTTAAATGCAGCTGGGTGGCCCACCCGGCCAATATTACTGCTGGTGCAATTTCAGTGGCTGCAGAGGCAGTTAAATGGATAATATGTCTCCTGATAGTATTTTGCACCAGATATAGTCAGTCTTTTTAAAAATGTGGACACATAGCAAGATGAATATGGGGTAGCTGAGCCCTACTTGCAAGTCATCACCATTCTGATGCATTAAAATCAGCAAACACCTCCTTTGCAAAGGGAGGGGGAAAGGAGGAAAGGAAAAGAGTGGAATGAAAATATTACACTTAACTTTCCTGTGGTACAGCAACAGGGTGTTGTACAACACAGAGACAGAGATGTTTGTGGTGTTCTTTACTGGTTTAGAGGATGTTGTCAAATGATCTTCGGTGTCTACTTGTCTATGGCAATGCCTAAATTACAGCTGTAATTTTTTGTGGCCTCCTTCAGCTTTCCTGCCCTAAAGCATTTTTTCCCCACCAGTCTGGTGTCCTCATCCACTTCTTTGGAGAAAGCATTAATATTTGGGGGGGATTGTTTTGCTGGCTGTGCTAATCAGGTTTGTCTCTGCTTCCATCAGGGCTTTTTACCCAGCCTTCCCCCCTTCCCCCTGCCTCCCTCCCTTCCAAGCAAGGCAGCAATCTGTTCTTTTTAAACCCTTCATCATCTTTGCTCTCTCCATCTCAGTTTCCCCAGATTTTAGAGATTGTTGACTATTATGTAACAGATGGCCTGACAGACCTCCGACTCTTTGCAGTGATGGCTAGCTTGGCGCAGAAAATAGCAGCACTGGAGTAAGCATTCAGCAGCATAGACGCTCATGAATTTTAACTCCTCAGTGACAAAGGAATTCAAGGGGGTAAGAGCCAATCTATCAGTAGCCAAAGTAATTAGAAGACTTAGATGGCTCTCTAGTGCAGAGTATCCCTTCTCTGCCATGGGCTGTTCATAGTAGATTAGGATAGTCTATGTCCCATTGATCTCTAAACCATAACTATGCTTCAAAACAATGGGACAGCTTAATCCAGAAATTGAGACATTCGAGCAAGCATCAGTGAGGGCTGTTCTTTTGGCTTGTAATGAAATGTACTTCGCAGCATCAAGCTGGGACAATGTATATTGAGCAGAGTTATACTTTGATTTTTGTTTCTATTGCATTCCTGGTCAGCAGGGGAAATCACTTGCACTAAATGGCCAATATTCTGTCTCTAAACATTTAATACTTCGGGAATCAGTTTTCTTACCCTCTTTAATATCTTCTGTTTTCTTTGTTCTTTGTCATTCTTGCTTCTGTATGTATATTGAAAGAGTTCTTGTAAGTGACCAGAGTTTTGGCACCCTCATATAGCTTTTTGTCATTTCTAGGAAGTTTCTGAATATATCATTCCCTTTCCCAGAAGTCTAGCTGCTTGCCTTTCAGAAGTATTTCTGTGTCTGACCAGTCAATGGAAGCTTTTTCTTGTAAAGTAGGGGAAATGGGGAGAAAAGACAGTCAGTTCAGAAGAGCAAAGAGCATCCTTGAAGCAAATCAGTCAGGTATTCAAACCAGAGCTGGTTTATAGTATTTTAAAGATACATAAAAATAGCTGGATTCAGTTACCTCAGAGGCACAAGAGCAAAACTACTTTACGAAAGTAGAGATGAGGTCAAATGAGCCTCCATGGAACTGAAAATAAAGGGAGTCTGTTGTGACTGTGCTGTATCTCTATGCCAGTCTGTGTAACCTGGCAGCATATGGCTGAGGTAGGTGCTGTGTGTTACAGCACAGCAGGGTTACCAGCTCCACTGGGGCATGTCCAGAGGTGCTGTGTCCTCACACCCATGCTCACAGCAGGGACTCCAGGACTTCTTTTACCCAGAAATGCTTGAATTACCTTGAATAACCTTAATTTTCAGTAGAAACCTTACCACTTTCAGCAGAGGGAGAAGTCCCGGAGTGGTAAGCCAACAAATACCTTTCCTCTCTTAGATGCGCTCTGACACCTCTACAGATGAGGAATGGGCTTTCCTTACATGCTCCTGAATACTTGTCCTATTGGAAGTCAATAGTGGAAAAGTTTAATTCCAGCCCACAAAGGCTGCAAAGAATAGTTAAGGGATATATTTCTCAGCAAAATGTGTGCTCAGCCACAGTTTGCATTGGATCCTAATCCAGAGCTAGTCCACAGCCACAAACATTGGTAAATGGTGTAGACTATCCTGGAGGGACAAAATTCTCTTTGAAGGGCTTGGTTACCCCTTGTCCACTGCCCCTACCCATATGCAGATGCACACACACAGACACACCCCCCTTCCCTCAGCACATCTCCAGCCTGGAGTAAGTGCTGTAATACAGGGAGGCCCAAGAGACCTTCCTTTGCACCCTTGGGACACAGAAAATCACCCCTCTGCACGCCAAATCTGTGGCCCAGTGCAAGTGCTGAGTTTCCCAAGGATGGTGTTTCGAGGACAGGATGCACATAGAGGTCAGCCAGAGGCTCCAAGCTCAGCAAAAGGTAATGATCTGCCTAAATTCTATGAGCTCTAGTAATGTCATTTAGCAGCAATAAGTCTCTGTTTTAATTAGAGTGACACTGTCCCAAATGGCCATTTTAATAACGTTTAGAGATTCTGGACACAGAGCTTTCCTGCTTTTGCAGCCCGTAATAACCAGTTAGTTGTGCATAAGGTCAAACAAGCAGCACTATCCGGTCAGCAAAGTCTTCATTATACAAAACAGCTTAGAATGGAGTGAGAAAATGACATCATTGCTGTAAAACTGACTTCTCCCTCTCCACCTATTTTTTATCCAAGTGGCGCAGCTAAGAAATAACTCCCCCAAAAGGAACATCAGCATCCAGTCCTGGGCAAAAAGAAACCTTGGTAAATGTTCCAGCTGGCTGGAGACACCAAGCGGTGACGTGATCCCCACTGCTGGAAGCACAGGGGAACCTGGCTCTAGCAAGAGCGTTGGTCCCTCATGTTCATGGCTGAGGTCCCTCTTTCAGCAGTAGGAACAAGGATGGCTGTGATTTGAGGGGCCAGGATCCAGGTCAGGAAGTGTGCACCCGCCATGGGGCAGATGCTGAGCTCTCTCAGATGCAAAGTTGAGAGTAGTGGTACTTAGTCCTTCAGGAAGGCATCAGCTGGGAGCTGTAAGGTGTTTGAGAGGAAAAGCCATAAAATCCAACACCGATAAGCTTATGAGTAAAACCTGCAGTGTCACTATTCTTAATGGGTCCGTTCTGCATCTCGGGTGAAATACCTGGCATCTTTGAATCACAACCAGAAATAGCTGAGTTCTGGCTCTGAATTTTCTATGCAAGTATCTTTTCAGGAAATTTTGTACCTTCTTGTTGTTGTGGTTTTTTTTTTCCCCCTGAAATAGTACCTCCAATGTTTAGGTAGCTATACCTTGAACTTTAATAGTTTGGGGAACTTTTCTTATTGCTAATACTGGGCAGTTCACTGAGAAACGCAGTAACATAGAACTCTCCTGCTGAAATCATTTCAGACATCCTAGGATTTTTCTGTCAATAGCCATGCTATTCTGCTTTATTTTTGCTGGGCTGATGTTTACACAGCCATGTAACAGCAATAATAATAATAAATTTTTAAAAAATCTTTTTGCATTATTTATTGTTGAATTGATCTTGTTTAGACAAACAAGTTTCTGAACTTTAGTCAAGTAAACAGATAAAAAGAGCTGGCATCTAAAATCAGTAAAAGACAAGTGCAGTGCAATTCATGGCTTCTTTGTGAGTCAAATGCTCCAGCCCCCAAATAAACATCTGCAAAAAATAAAAGGTCATTTTGATTGGGCGTCACATGTGAGAACTACCTGAGGGCAAATAAATGTGGGGATCGCATTCTTATCAACTCTTTCTGATAATAATAGCCTGGTCACTGGGGACAGTCTGTTAGTGTTGGCCCACTGGGTCAGATAACAATCCCGAGTCTCTGCCTCTCTTCCCCTGCTGTGACCTGGCCCATCTGCTTCTCTCTGGCCATATGGTACAGAACTATGTGGGACTGGAGACATTATAGTTTTATGCATCTCAATGCTCCTTGCTTTCATTGAAGTTTTGCTGACACGACATTCCTTTGAATATTCCTTGACAAAAGTGGGGTTTGTTTTGGTGTTGGTTTTCATCTCAGAGTATAAATGAACACCGAGGTTTAAATCAACAGAGGAGGCTTGTAACAGATATATTAGATGGGTAGGAAGGCTGGCTATGTATTTCCTCCGAGCTTACCTTAAATGCAATATTATTTTTCCTGATCTTAGCAACTAAAACAGAGCCCAGCACATGCAAAAGAGCAATGTTTGTTTGTTTTTGTCATAAATAAGCCCAGTCTAACAGGCTGCCTGAGTGCCAAGGAGGAAGTCTGACCTAAAAGCTGTAATACTCCTTTAGAAAAAGTGAAGAAATTAAACCCTGTGGGAGAAACGGTGCATGGCTCAGACATCCCTGTCCTTCTCCAGATGAGGCAAGGGGCTTTCTGGGATGCTGCAGTTCTCTGCCTTGCTGTTGCTGAGGTCTTAACCCCAACCACTGCTCATGGGGCCTGTCAGCCACGCTCTGGCAGCTCTGGCCCTCAGAGATCTTCATCTGGCCAGCACAACGCGACCCCGGAACCTCCCTGAAGGAGCCATCCCATTTTCCAGTCAGTCCTTGGGCATGGAGAACACACAGGTATATCCTCCACTGAGGGCATGTTGCAAATGTCCAATTAGGTCTAATGAGAGCTCAGCCCAGGCATCAAAGGAGGGAGAGACAATAGGAAATGCACAATACTGCTCCTCAATGATCCCTTTGCCAAGAGGAGGATGTAATTATTGTGTGGGCTTTAACATAATAAAGCCTATATGTTCATCCTGCACCAAGCATCCTGGGGCCCCTCTTAGCTGGGACCTCTGAACATCACAGCAACCACATGCGTGACAGGGGACTGAGCTAGAAAAGCAAAATGGGGATTATTGTACAAATATTAATACAACAAGCCGACTTACTAATTGTCCAAGACAAGTGGTAAATGGCACAGCTGTCTCTCAGGTTCTGTAAAACTTTAAAACGAAATGAACACCCAAACAGTCGAATCTGTATCTATGTCACTCTCTCCCCTTGTGTTTCTCATAGAGTTCCCTCATGTTTTCACCTGCTTCGTGTAAAGTCCTGCAGAATACGTCACGTAAAGCTCCAGAGAATTATAAAATCAGTGTCTTCAGAAGAATGCAAGGGTTTAGGCCCTGTTTTCACTTTGTCAATCAATCCTATTATTTCACAGTTTCAGGGAGGTGCCTAAAGTTTGTTCATTTAAAAAAAAAAGGTGTCATGACAGGATCTCCAAATCTAGAGATTTACTGTCTGAGGCTATGTTTAATGCCTAGAAGTCAGAAATTAAAGAACAGATTTTCTTGGGATATCTGAAAATTCAGACATGATTGAGAGTCTCAGTGCTGGAATTTGATGTAGAGAGACTGCCTTTCCTGCCAGACAAAGAGCCCGACCACCTGCTGCCTCTGTAAAATAGACCCCCAACCTCATGATGTCAGAGTGAGTTTTGCCATGTCCTGGGCCAGCATTTAATGGATCAAAATATGTAAGTTCACTCTCTGCCACTGAGTCTGTATATGCTGGAAGGATGCAGCACTGCTGAGGGAGAAATGGGAAATAAAGAGGGAGGTAGGGAGGCAGCCTCATCCTCATCT
Organism: Oriolus oriolus; assembly: GCA_013400235.1. Classification (NCBI taxonomy): domain Eukaryota; kingdom Metazoa; phylum Chordata; class Aves; order Passeriformes; family Corvidae; genus Oriolus; species Oriolus oriolus. The sequence goes on from VXBT01006303.1 coordinate 287,136, forward strand.
CCACTCATCCTGTTGGTCAGTGAAGCGTGATAAGACCCACACTACCTGAAAAGTAATATTATTCTTTGCATTAGAATCTTTCTGATTCCACTTCAGCTGGGAAAATTTTCGACTTAGAAATCTACTAAGCAGAATGCCATTTCACAAGCTGTTTTGCATGTCAGTAGTGATTGTAGAGCAATGCTTGCTGCTCTGCTGCTAAAGGGAGAACCTTATTCCTCCCATAATCCTAGGCTTGACTGCCATTTACCTCCTTTCCCTTTGGAGAAACTAATACTCTGGATCTAGATTGTGTGTTCTGGGGAAGACTTTCGCAGACTGATTTGCAAAGGAAAAGAACAGCAACCTCAAAAATCTGCCATAAGGAAAATTAAAAGCAGATAAGAACGTGACACATTTCTTGGGTGATATGATAATATTTACCATGACATTGCTATTTCCTTTAAAAAGGCTGCCCCCTTCAGCAGAAATGAAGAGGGAAGAGATGAAAGAAAAAGTTTGTTTACTTGGCAGTTGCATTCAGTGCTGCCTCAGAAATCCTCTGGATCAGGGACTTCTTGTATTAGGGGCTATATGGAGGTGTTTCAAGGTTCACAGAATGTACTCATGTTATATTGTATGCATCGTGAGAATTCCATAAGAAATATGAATAATTGCTGAAGTGAGTTGCTCAACAATCTGCAACAATCTTGTCATAGCCATGATCTACCTCCCTCTCTACAGTATCTTTGTTAAAATGTGAAAATAGAGTGATCAAAAGTTTCAGAACAATGTGCTACAAAGAGTATATGTAATCTTATGTTTCAGTCAAGAAACTCATTCTTAGTTTGCAGTATCACATATATACATGTGTTCCTACCTGACCTATTGTGGAACTAAAGTGGTTATTGCAGTATATTTTCACAGTTTTAGAAGACATTCTAACAAAACCCACAATGCCAAATGAAAATACGGATGCCAAATACTGATATTCACTATTCTAATCCCAAATGCACATTGCTTGTCTCACCACTTCACTCCCTGGTGGGAGGACTTTCACAAGTGCCCAGGGCCTGTAAGCCTTTAGGAGCTGTACTGTGGGGTTTTGAACCAGTTTATACAGTACTGTATCCTATACTGCATACAGTCAATAATAATCTCCAGTGAACAGGATTTCTTGTAGGAAATCAGACCTGTGTTAATCCAATATCCTGTTGCAAGGAGGGGCCGTACGCCTTGTTTCACCAAATGATGCAACCAGCTCAGAAGCTGGTGATTAGGACATAAAGTACTCTTAAGGAAAGCCTCTTCCCAAACGCATGGATGCGGGATGATGCCCTCAAGCCAGCGTTCATGTCTTGTTCTGACTTTTTGCTTCTAATGCTTGATAGTTTGATGGTGTGTTCTCTTATTTTCCCAGGTTAGTATTGAGTGATTGATCGAACAAACCAGGGGTTTGAGCCGTAAGGTTGGAGTTGGATGAATAGATTGTGTTAGGTACTGGGGAGAGAGGCTGATGAAAGGGCACAGAAAACGGGTGCGCGATGGCTTCCTTATGGATTCATTTACAGACGTGTTAATAGAAGTGGGATTCTTTTCACTGTTCTCTTTTCCATTTTCTAATGTGAACTTTTCTGCACAAAATCTATTCCTAACACAGTATTATTTTCGTCTTTACATATAAAAATCTCTATTACTGCCTCAACACACAGTCAGGATTTCTTCTGGTTTGTGAATGTAGGAATGAAACCAAGATCAACTTGACGTTCATCATGTACAGTGCAAAGACTGAGATGGGGTCTGAGCTTGAACTTGCGCAAAGCTGAGTAATACTAGACTGTTATCTTGTCATTAAGAATTGCTTTGAGTCCCTATCTGTTCAGCAACTCTAATTAATGATCATTTAACTGTACTGTCAGCCCCGTTTAAATCTGAGTGTTGCCAGTTGCTTCCTTCATGCGGGCAGCCAGTAGGTGCTGGGGGAGTCGTTCATGCATAGCATTGTCCCAGCGACGCTGGGCCTATAGCATCCCAGTTTAATAGGGCATTCAGGGCTCATTAGCGAGGAAACACATCAGGAGTGACCGCTCCACTGCCACACGTTGCAACTAATAGCCTCGCCGAACAGAATCGTTTCTGTTTCTGCTCACTTGTTTTTGAATCCTTTCAATGTCAACAAGTGGTCATGTCGGCAGGAGCCCGCCATTCTCCCCAACAGTTTTATCCGTTGCTCTCCTGAGCCAGACTTGTGTCCTCCTCCATTGTTCCAGCCACAATGGAGCCTGAGCAATCACAAAGGCTTCACAGCCATTCATCATCAGCTCACGAATTCTGGAGTTGAGATTACCCGCCAAACTTTTGGGCCATCGTTTTGGCATGATGTGTGAATGCCCATGAAATACAAATAGTTTCTGAAGTTTACACTTTTGTTGTAAATGCATAGGATGGCGGTGGGGGGGCTGTGGTGAGGGGACTGGATGGAGGGAAAGAAGAGGAAATAAAATCCAACATTGCTCTGGCTAAAAATAGACAAGATCCTGTGGAGGGAAGATAAGAGACAATGAGATTTCTGCTGGAACGAGAGGTGTAGAAAGGAGCAACCAGGGAAATGGAGGTGTGTCCAAAAAAAGTACAACCACACTTTTGGCTCACAGATTTGGAAACAATCCCTTGGCTTTGGCAAGGAGGCACAGGCAGCTCTTATGTTGCTGGGATCCAAGAGGTATAGGGAGAGGATGCCCCTGAGTGAGCTCCCCCCCCTCCATTCATGGAGATAACCAGAATTTTTCCTGGTTACTGGAAACATGACCGGAAAAATGCTTCCTGGAAGCATACACCTGCTGCTTGTTATTTGTATTAGGCTAGAATTTAGCCCTTGTTGTGCTAAATGGAGAATGAACGGATGTTTCACACCTGTAAACATGGGATCTGAAGATGTAGTGGCTTTGCCAGGGCCATACTGTAAAAGCCAGAAATGAGAATGAAAGCTAAAACTTGCATGTATGTGTGCGTTTGTCAGTTTATTTCACATATTACATCTGTGGTTGTGGTGTTGTGTTCTTCCCTTCATCTCCAGTGACTGGGCTGAATCCTGCCTGCTTGACTGCTAGGCAAATCAGACACTCATTTGTTGTGTACTGACTACTGCCCAGGCATGCTCCTTACGCCCCAAGCATCTTCCCAATGATCCACCTGGGATGACGCAGGAAGACTGCACTGTGGCCATGGTGTGTAACACTAGATGTTGGCTGGGAGCATGGCAGAGAGCTTGCTGCACTCTTCCACCTCTTCCTTACCGTGCAGTGTTTTGGGGAGTTCACATTGTGTTGATTTTTCCTGAGTCAGGATTAATGGCTAAATTCCAGTCAAAAGAGCTTGATCTGGAAATTTTTGGAAATATTTGGAAATCCCTGTGAATATCGTACAGTCTTCCTGGTCATTTTAACATGCCAGGAAGTTATAAGGTGATGAAACATGTTCATAAGAAAAGTAAAGGTGATTTTTTTCTGTCTGTCACTGAAAAATTAAGCTTTTTTTAAACCACAATCATAGCCAAAGATGCTTTTCAGTGCAAGTACTGAGAAATGGTCTCCTATTCCATTTTACACTGTATATCAACTAGAGGCTTCTCTTTTTACCTGTTGAAATTATCAGAATGTGGAAAAAAATTGACTACCTTTACTCTTTCTTCCTAACAGGTCAGTATCTGCTTTATGGCCCGGGATATTATAAAAGTGCCAAGAAGCATTGCATGTGCATAAAACACATTTCCTGACAAAAGTTTTGGGTGTAGACCTACAGCAGTCTCCAACATCAAAAGTAATGGAAAACACTATGAGTATTTTTAGGCCATTTTTTATGTGATCATTGCCATTCAAAAACAGTCACAAACTGACTGACTGTTGATTTTGTAAGTGTTGTGTTTCCTGTTCTCACATTAAGATCTTCTGCAATCACAAAGGACTGGCTTTGGAAAGTGGGCTGTATATGAGGTTCGTAATTATCTATTGGAGAGTTACACCCAACCAATACTGCAGCAGGGCAGGTGATTCTTCTTGCCTCTCTTTGCATATTACTGATGGGCACAGGGATCACTGATTGTCAGGTCTTGCAGATGAGATAAGCAGGAGAACACCACAACAAGGAATCTCATCATGTTCAGGTGTAGTCTAAGTGCATTCCAGACATCAGGAATTTAATGGGTATTCCTATGTCAACACAACATCTTTAGGGATCCTTAGAAATACTAGGACAGGGACCCCACCTGTCCTTGGGGTTAGGTAGCAGCTTTGCAGAATTTATGTGTAGATGTGTGTAGTGGAGTAATGGAGTAAAACCCTGACTGTGGTATCAGAGGGAGTTTTGGCCTCAGTGTGTTTTCAGGTACTTGTCCGGGTCCCTCCTACCAGACTCGTAATGGCATGCATCTATTCAAGCTTTTCAAGGACAGAATTTTTCTTTTTTTCTTTTCTTTTCTTTTCTTTTCTTTTCTTTTCTTTTCTTTTCTTTTCTTTTCTTTTCTTTTCTTTTCTTTTCTTTTCTTTTCTTTTCTTTTCTTTTCTTTTCTTTCTTTCTTTCTTTCTTTCTTTCTTTCTTTCTTTCTTTCTTTCTTTCTTTCTTTCTTTCTTTCTTTCTTTCTTTCTTTCTCTAAAGCAGCTTATGAAAGAGGTAACTGCTCCTTTTCACAGTCAAAGCAGGATATTCTGAACAGAATGCTAACTAGACTTGGGGCCAGACTGAAGAAGGGTTTGAGCAGTTTTCAGATCTGGGTTTTTGGCTTCAGGATCATGAGTAATAATATAGAGAGAAAGTGTTTCTGGAAAATTTACAGATATCATACTTCAAAATTTCTTTCATTTTCCTAGGAGTTGAAAGTGTTCTCTAAGAGAAGGGAAATCATGCTGTGTAAAAAAATTATCTTTTTTTTTTCTTTTTTTCTGTTGTTGTTGTTGTTGAATTTTGCAGCAATTTTATGAGATTGTTGATTAGTTGAATGGACTTGAGGCTTTGGAATTGAAAATGCTCCAGGCCGAGTAGGTAAGGCATTCTGGTGCTCTTCACAAAGCTCCTCCTTGAGATACATGTAGACCTCTACAGCCAGATACCAGACCTCTTAAGTCCTAGTGCTGCAGACACGTAACTAATGGATCTGCCTAGACATAAACTGCGCCTTTGCTTAAAATTCTGCACATTTTGATGAGGTTTTGTTATTCTGAAAGAGAAATTCAGTGGAAGTTATGTGAATGCCAAAATTTGTGGATTTGGAGGATGCATGTGAACAAAGCAGTAAACTGAAATATATGCTTGCCTCAAAAAATGGAGGTTTCTCACTAAAAAAATACCTTTCATTCACAGCTTCTAAAATCACATCTGAACATATAATTTTTCACTACATAGAGAGATGATTGGAAGTTGGTTTTTTAAAATATAATTTATAATGAAAGTAGCTTGTAGGGAAGTATTCTGAACTGTACTGAGCAATTGACTAGGAGCAAGCTTTGTCCCTGATACCAACCACATCAGTGCATGATATTGGTTTCTTGTAGCAGATACCGTGCTGGTATTTCACAATGCCACATCCTAACCACGGCTTCTTATTATCACCAGACAGGTTTTTTGGTGTGAGTAAGCAAATTGAACACCTGAGATGTGACATAGGTAAGTAAGAACCAAGCCCTCTGTTGCTCAGAGCCTTACTTTGCATTCTGCATTTGTCTGCAAGTGTTATTTTTAGGCCAAAAAGTTATATCTAGCTTGAGTCAAACCAAGGATCCCCCTTAGCTCTGTAATGATGCAGAAGTTTATAATATGTTCTTTTGTTTAATCTTTGCTTCACATCTGAAGTTTAAACAGCAATATTTACACAGCAGGGGTAACCTTAAATATAAGTTACCATAAGGTAACTAAAGAGTGAGAGGGAAAGCTCAGGCTTCAGTAACAGTCCCAGGGAACTAATGAAAGGGTTAATTTGATGATCAAGCACTAAGCAACCCACTTTTCACTGCTGCATGCTCCTCTGAACATGGGGGACTGCCATTGGTGCAGAGTTTTATGGCTTCAAAAGTGAAAATCCTCTCACACTTTCTAGGGATGTGATTTTGTGGCTTGGGAGTAGTTCCTATTATCTGGTGAAAAACCAAGTGAGCAAAACCAAACCCTATGTTTTAGTGCAAACTTTGTGCTGTAGTTGTTCATTTCTCTCTCTTTTTTTCTTAGGGCAAGTAACTTAAAGAATAGCCTTTCCTTGTTGATTGCTCTACCATTCATCGGACAGCATATGGTTTTTGTCTTGGGAATCATCCAACATGTCACAAAGGCAGTGATACTGGACAGTTACTAGGCAGCTTTTGTATACTTTGGGGATAGGGGAAGATGGTATTTTAATAGATTTCCTTGGGGATCTCTTAGAAGGATAATTTAATTGTTGAAATCAAATTTTGGACTCCTGTCACAAATCATTACCTTATCTTTCATCCATCTATTCCCTTGTTGTTCAAACTAATAAAACATGCACACTGCTGTCCATTCATGTGACCCTCTTCATACGTTTTTAACTGGTAACCCTGGCTAATAATGGGTAGGTGGTCTGTTTCTGGTTGAGGATTTTTTTGAAGGAGTGGATAGTTTCTCTAGCTACCACATCAACTAGGGTGGCAACACTCATTCACTCAAGATTAAAAGCCACAGAACCACGTGAGTGCTGGTGAAATTCAAGCAGAAAAATGCCTCAGAGAGAAGGATGCAACCTGGGGCACTGCCTCAAAATATTCACATTCTGGACTCTGGCAGGGAAATTCTGGACAAGTGAGTCATTGGTGGCCTTGAGACCCTTCTCAGTGAAGCCATTTGTCACCATTGCTATGATAGTGTTTAATCTGTTCCAGCTTTCACTCGGTAATGCTCTCAGAAGACAGATTGCTGAATTTTCTTGCAGCTGTTTGATTGAAGCATCTGAAATGAGGTGCACTAAGATGGTGGGAAACAGCCTGTGGTCCCATTGCTCCAGCTGCTCCTCACCTGAACCAAGCAATGTGCCATCTGCAGAAACACATTCAGGCACCACCTGCATCTGCCCAGTCCCAGTCTCTCCATCCTCTTTAGTTTCTCTCATTTCTTCAAGGACTTGCAGCTCCCTGCTATCACTTTGGGTGCTGCAGCTCTCCTGAGGTCATCATGCGGAAGGGAGGATCTTTATTCCAGCAACTCAGACAGTAAGGACACAGGAATGGGAGATGAGAAGATCTGAGCAGGCAGAGGCCAGTTAAGGCAAGAAAAAGTGAGTAGGCAGCAGGGTTGGGGCAGCACATGCTATGATGTTAGTGGTGTGGTCTCAGGGCATCATTTACCCTTTGCCAAAGCTCAGCTGATCTTCAAACTTCTTAAATTTGATGCTTCAGCCTTCTGGTCACCCCTTGAATTTAGGAGTGGAGAATGGAAGTCATGCTTATTTCTCACTGTTCAAACACATTGCTCAAATGTCTCTGATTGTGTGAGTGATTGGGTTAAGTGAGCACGATTATTTATAGACAGGATTTCTGAGCTTGGCTCAGCTCTACTTGCATGGAGATAACTGGGGTTTTAAAGAAAGGAATCACTGCATCATTCCAAAGTCCTTTTTAAAGCCCAGTGTTCACTTTGCAGGCACTGAACAAGCAGCATCCATCCCTACTGTTAAGTATTTACCATCTAAAAAAAGCAGAAAACAGAATATTGAGGAGCATCAGGTCCAAAAATAAAAATGTGTGTGTGTTCAGACCAAGGAGGTAATAGGCAGCAGCTGCATGCTGTTTGCTCACTCATTTATTTGCTACAATTCTATGGTTACTTCTTGTTTTTCACTATAGCATCCTTCAAATTCTGTTCCCTTCCACCTTAAAAATATTCTTTTAGCTGTTGTAAGCTCAGAGAAACTGTATATAGAAACACAATGAATGACTTTAATAATAACATTTAGATACAGCCCCTATCATCCTAGAATGGGAATCATTGCAAATTTATATGTGGGCTTCTAAAATAAAGGGATTTTTTCCTAGTTACTTCTGTGAAAACAGGAACAAATCCAGTGCTTTATACACTCAGGAGCTGATGCCAGCTAAGTGCAGTTCTTACACGTTTCTTTATTCCCAATGCTAAGAAAACCCTAGCTTTTTTTTCCATGTTTCATCAAAAATGTTTTTCTGGAACAAACCAAAACAAACAGAACCCAACCGGTCTTTTGTTGGTTGCTCCACTTCCCAAAAGGGTCCAGGGCACTCAGTGACACAGCATCTGTCTTAGATGCTATTGAAGGCATTCAACCCCTAAATGCTCTTCCACTGACGTTCTTTTATGCTGTGGTATTTGAAAAACTCGTGCAACGAGGCTGGAGGAAAGGAAAAAGGCATCTTTTGAATAGGGTGGAAAATATTTAATCTTCTCTCCACCTGATTATCACTTAAATTCTCAGGAGCTTGTCTGTGCTATTTTTCCACTTTAGGGAAAGCCAAGTATTGATATATCTTTATTAAAATTAATGTTGTTTTTGCTATTAACAACAGGTTATTGGAATAGTCCCTGCAGGATTTTAAATTGAAAGCTGGTTGAGGTCTTCAAGCCCCAATGTCCTTTTACTAAATGTGTTCAGGATTAGACCCTAGATTTGTGCTGCTTATTTTGAATTATATGTTCACTACATTTAAAGAAGAAAATGAATTAATGCAATTTCTTCCTTAGCAAAGCCTGTGGATTAATGTTGATCTTTTCAGGACTGTCCCTTTAAACCATCCAAGGTGTTTATTTTGTGTATGAAGAAAGACTTTACTGCTCTGAGTAATGTAATCCTGGCTGTGTATAGAAATCGGGTGTGTGTGTGGAAAGAGGAAGGCCAATTGTTCTTTTTGTTCTTAAAAACCAGTGTTCCTTTTTATAAAGAGATTTTAGTGTAGCCCTCTGTATTCTTCCTCATTATAGAGAAATCCAGTGAAATGGTATCTATTTCCTCAGACTGCTGTCCTAGATACCTTAACACCACATGGGTAGTAGATGTGCTAAATTAGAGGGGATTTTTTTTTTATCACCTTTATGGATGTGTTTGTTCTTGTATCTTTTCTTTTTCTTCATAAAAAGGAGAAAAAAAACATAAAGAAAGAAAAAGAAAAACTTCACAGAACAGTAAACCTGAGACATGGATTCGAGTGCCAGACAGTTGAATGAACAGGATAATCGGGGTATTTTTTTTGACAGGTGCGACAGCCTGCCTATGACTGGCATTATAATCATTACCATTTTAATAAGGCTCTAATAGGGGGGCCGATAATTCAATGGGGTGTGAGGATCCTAATTCAACTCCCAATCCCACATGAATGTGCTAGAATTTGCGGGCTTTGTTTTCCTCTTTTGTACCCCTGAATGCAAATAATTACTGGCTATAGATTCAAAAATTCTTAGAACTGGAAGCTAAATTAGCTCTCCTAATACTGCACAAGAATGTCAATACTCAGGGGGGAAAAAAGGGAAGTAAGTGGTTTTTGGTGGTTTTTTTGTATTACACTTGTGGTACTGCAAAGGTTCTGTAGCTTAAGTGGTTTGGTTGGCAGTGTGAATAATACCAGCACTGTTTGTAAAGGACGTGCAACTCTCTTTTCCCCCGCTCTCCCCAAAAGGAAAAGTAAATGTATTTGTCTGAAAATCATTTCTGGAAAATCATATGCTGCTTTCTACCTGCCGTTTTTGTTGATGTTGCCTTGGTCTGCTCCAGATGTGTCTGTCCACTCCGTACTGTTTCAGCCGCGGCAAGCGGTGCGTCCAGGATCTGTGGCTGTGCTCTCACTGGAGCCCCATGGGCACGAAGTAGTCCCCACTCAGATGATCCCACTCAGATGATCCCAATAAACAATTTCAAATCCTGAGGCAGTACCCCACATTGCAGTCTGAGGCTGAGTGCTGAAGGTACCCTGTGGGTGCAGGAGCTGCTCAGCATCTGAGAAGAGTGTTTCCAAATGTAAGAGAGTACACCAGTCTCTTCTTAGGACACCACTTGCATTTGTGTTTAAAGGCATTTGAGTAGCTGTTTTCAAACCCAGGAGGTTAAGGGGTCAGCAGCCCTCCTTCCTTTCTCTTACCAACTCCTACCATGTGTCTGATTCCTGGGACACCGGACCAGGTAAGGGGGAAAGAACTCCTTCCGGCTCCTCTCTCTGTTAACAACCACAACAAAAAATCTTTTTATTTTGTCTCTGCTGACCTATGTAATGAATTTCTCTATTTATTTGGGATCAATAATACATATTATTATTTCTAGCTAATGACCAACAGTGCAATATAGGACAAGACTTTGAAAAATTGAGAGGGATATTTCCATATGACCCCTTGCAGCTGGAATCAGCTTCTCCCACCCACTATTTCTGATCCTAAATTAGCTGTGTAGTCTTGCCATGCTTTCAGTCCTCTTTCTCTTTCTGCACATGCATTGCCTGATGTATAAGGAATATGACCAGCACTTAGTCCATAATGGAACAAAAGATAAGCAAAGGCACTTTATGTCATGTCAGAGTGGGAAATAACTGAGGTGGACAAACTGATCTGTGAAAACCAGCCTGAACCTTTGCCCCAAACTGAAATGCAGAGTTTTGGAGCTTGGCCAAAATCTGGTTAATCTTTCTCCCTCTCTGTCTTTTAATGGTATTTATGGTTTCGCAGCACTTCCTGGTTTCATCTGGGTCCAAAAGCAGGAGCCTGAAATACCACTGAAGAGGCTATTCACAGTGTTTCCAGCTGGCTAGGACCATGAAACGAAAGATCTCTCACAATCAGGTCTGTTCTAGAAGGGTTTCTGCCCAATTTCTGTCCTGATGAGGTTCTGATGAACAGCCAAACTGTTAGAAAATTATCCTAATTAGATTGAAACTTTGAAAATATGCCCATGCACAAAATAACTGACATCCTTCACCTGACGAATCTGTGTACAGAGGATTAACTCATTAGGTTTCTTTCTTGCCTTTTGGTGCAGAAGTTGTTATTTTTTCTTGACCTTGGAAGGCTCCTCATGGAATTGACACGTACACAGGCTATTTGTGCTCTCTTTGGGATAATATTTTTTATGCATTTCAAGTCTTCATGGGCACTAAGATGCAAACCTAAATAGTTTCTGTTTTAATTCAGACATTGAAATAACTTCTCAATCCCGTGGTTTCCTTGAGTGGAAAATGACAGGGTTTGGAAACAATCACTGCCTTTCTGCACATGCTAGAAAGAGTATATGGAGATCTGTTCTCCACTGCACATAGTTTGATTTAGGCTGGATGTTGTCACAGAGCGATCTGAGATGCTGGGACAGCCTGTGAGGAGAAAAACCCATAGATCAAGAGGTTAATCTTTCGCTCTATTTTAGCTCTATTTTAGCTTACCTTTTGCTGACATTGTGGCTAGTTATTGTTCCTGTGTGACAGTTTTCCTAATTTGGCTGAAAAGATCATTGAGAAGTCTGTGAAGAACCAGCTGAAGATGTCCTTCTTCTCCTTAGGCCTCATTCTGTTCTCTGGGGGGCAAGGTAAGATCCAGTAGTTTGGAGATGACCTTGAGAGTATCCAAAGCTCTCCCTGCTGACTTGGACCACAAAATGTGGTTGACTTTCTTCTAGGCACTGATCAATAACTTTATTCTTCTCTCTTAGAGATCACAGGAGTCTGTGCTAGACTGGCTCCTCTCTGGCAAGCGCTGTCCTTGGGGACTCTCTCTGGCTGAGCAAAGGTTCCAGAAGAAAATCACAGCTATTTTAATGATTCATGGTGGATGTGTACTTACTTGCGATTCCTCTTACCTGTTAAATTTGCTATTGCTATCATCACTGTATCATCACCATGTCCAGATGTGGGCCCAGAGATAAGCATGGCTCTAGGGCAGCTGTCCTGCCCCAAACAGCTCAGCAGTCTGAGAAAAATACAGCATGCCCAAGAAACACAAGGGAACAACATTTGTCTATCCTGTGGAGAAAAATGGGCTCTAAACTTAGATGATTTGTTTAGACTATGGAAAAGAGAGTGCAGGGTAATTGATCTTGTTTTATAGCTCTCCATGTGCTCCCTGTTGCCTGTCTGTTTGAGTGAGATTTCTTCTTGGGTCATGTTTCAGCCATTGAACCTACATAAGACCTTCAGGAAAATGCTCCTGTGGGTTTAACAAGAGTAGCCACCCGTCTGAAATCCATGAGGAGAGACCCAAACCACCAGGACTCTTCCCACTTGATTCCAGCCCAAATGATCCAAACCTGCTAAGAAACACAGAACAAAGCAAAGCTTCACCTTCCCTGTTGAGGGACAAAGCAGGAGGGCAAAAGGGATGTGAAGATGCTTGTAGATGCTGAAAGCTTGGTCGCAGGGAGGTTTTCCAGCTTTCTGCCAGTGTCAGCGTGAGAACAATTAGAAGTTTTTGTGAACTAATTTATTATCATTGCAGCTGCAAGAATGTTAAGCATGTTGTTGTGATGCTGACTAGAGAAATATTTTGAAATGGGTGTTGTAGAATTTAACCAATCATTCTGAGAGGTGAATAGCTAGGGACCAATGGTCCCTAGCCATTCAAGCGAACTAAGACATATAAACAAGTTTGTAAATTAATAAATAACTCCATTTTCTTCCTGAATTCGGTTGTGTTGTTTCTCGCTGTCCTTGGTACAGCAGCGACAGATGCTGACTTTCCCTATCCCTAACAGGAACTAGGGAACTAAGCAAGATTTAATCGTCTTGCTGAGCTTTTAACTGGGTAGCAAACTTTCTTGCAGGTGGAAGATAGATTAGTTAAAGTTGTCCCAAAAATCCTAAAGAAAGTAAACACCACCCAATTCATAATTTTTGGTGGTGTTACACAGGTCCAAAGGGTTATGATGCAGCAGCTAAAGGAATTATTTCTGCCTATGTCACTGATGTGCTGCCTGGTTCCAGCATTTCACTTCCCTCTGCTGTAGCTTCCCCTTGTCAAAGCAAAATCTAACACAGAACTGTCCCTCAGCAGATCCGTTCAAGGTTGATAAAGTGTTTTGGAGAAGGGGCTGCTGCTAAAGAAGCTGCTGTAAAAGTTTTGCCCATTAGCATTCACTTTGATGTATCAAAAGTAACCATTTTTCCCTAAAGTGCTGGAAGTTTCATTGTGTGGAGACTTTAGATTAACATTAAATACAGAAGGTTTTAGAAATCATTCACCTTGAAGACTGGCAAAACTGGCATATTCACAGCAGAAGTGAAAGACGTGTTTTATCTGTGTTGTCCTTTGCAATTATGCTGCTGAATAACAGGAGTATTATCACACCAGGGTTAGTGCCAGAGGATTACCCAAAGTTTTTCAAATGGGATAGTAAAGTGGTGCAAACAGGTGCATAGACAAAGAGTAAAAAGAGGGGAGGAAAATGAGAGAAAGAAAGCTGAAGCCTTCTAGTTTCAGCCACATAGCAAAATTAATGGTTTCTCTAAGTGAATAGCATAGCTAGATTACTATTGAGCCTGTAAAATTAGAGGAATGGGTCAGATTCTTCATTTCAGTCCTGTTTTAACTTAAGCAAAGGAGGTCACTTTAATTGTGCTTTACCCCAAAAAAAAAAATCTTTTCATTGCAATAATTTTGCAGTGGATAAAGTGAGTCATAAGAAGAATATGGACTCTGAAATTTGCTTCCCAAGCACTCCCTTTGCAAACTGGGTGTTGCAAACATTTGAATGTTCCACACATGTGCATCCAGAAAGACAGAGGAAGGCATTTCTAAATGAAGTTAAAACATCTTTAGAATCAAAACAGTCAACATAAGCACATGGTGTCCCCTTTTTTGTAGATATTTGTGTTGATTTGTGTGCATTAGAGCCACATGGGTATGTCTTAATCTCTACAGAAAATAATGAGGTACTTTTGCACAGTTCCTTTGCAAGACTAAACTTGGAGAAAGTTTTTGGTGCCACTTTTGATTATGAAATGTATCAAGAGATGCATTTCAGTATTTACTGTTAATTACCACAAACAAAGCTGTTGAGGATTTGGGTATGGATATCTAGAATAATTTGGGGAGGGAGAGAATGGGACACTTGGGTATTCCACCCTCTTTCTTGAATGGTAGCTTCAGGAGCATTTTATGGTGGAAGGAAGCAATATTTCAGGAATCTGGGTCACTGGGGAAAGTGGCCCATCTCAGATTTCTGTGTTACCTCTGTCTGCTGGCTGTCACCGAGAGCAGGGGCATATTTTAGCTTACTGATTGCCCTGCTTTTGAGGTAAGCATCCAGGTAACTATAGGCTGGTGACTACCACTCTGGTCCTCACAAAAATCCGTAAGAGTAATAGGTGGGTAGGACAGGTCTGGGATGACATGTTGATATTCCCCCGACTATCACCTACAGTGGGATTTCTATGATTCTAAGCAAGATTTTGAAGGCATCTATTGCTTTGTTTTGTAATTAGAGCGTGACCTCTGAAAGGAGGTCTCCTTAGGATATTTGCTATAAAGAATTGTCAGTATAAATATCTGTAATTGCTGGTCCCTGAATCACGTGGTGTGGGCAAATCACGGGCTTCACGGCTATGCAAATAAACAGCAGCCTTGCGATGCCCCATCCCCTCTGTTTCCCTGTCGGCTCTGTTCTTGTGCATCACTAAAGGGCATTGAAATTGCACAAGTCAGTCCTCTCAGCGGGCTTGGTGCCCCGCTGGCTCACAAGAAAAGGGCCAGCGGGGAGTTTAGGGGCAACAGAGTACACATGTATGTGCTCACTCCCCATGCACGCCCTGCCTGTCATCCCAGCAAGACCCGTCACCCTTCTGATTGTCGTTTTGATCCTACTCCTTCAGCTGACATGCTCCCAGTCCTCCAGCCAGGGCTGTGAAGGACTGACACTTTCCTGTCCCAGAAGGAGCCCTGAGATAACACACACAGTAGACTTTGTGGTCAGTCAGATTCAGTTTTCATCTGAATTTAAAGCAGTGGTGTTGAGTTGATGACAGTAACTAAACATCGTTATCTTATTTTGTCTGTGTCATAACATAGCCAAGAGGGGACATCTGAGATCACGTCTAGGTTTAGAGGAACTCAGAAATTCATTCCCTTTGAGTTACTTTTTCATTTCTGTGCACACATGTGAATAAATAGCATTTCTTTATGTTTTGGAACTACTTTACTGAAACAAAATGTTTTGGCATTATCAAAACAAATTTTTTTCCTGTTCTTAGCAAAAACAAATTAAAAATCAGTAAACACAGTTTTGTTGACAAGGTCTGTATTGCCTAACAAGAATGTATTTAATTTGAAAATGCAGGGTAAGTCTAGTTACATGGTTCTCAGGACAGTTTCTAGTGAGCGAGTGTTCCTGAAGGTCGAGCTCTGCACAAAAATTTGTGCCTCCTGTGTGATGATGCAGTAGCTGGGAACAGCAGAGGTGTCCAAGATAAGACATTCTTTCATTAGATATGGCTGGCAGCAAAGCTTCCCAGTCAAAGTATTTCTGCCTTGCTGGTTTGCCTGGAGTTTGATGCGTGGGTATGGATAGGGTGAGGTTCTTTTGTGTTCCTCCTTTTTAGCCCTGTTCCCTAGGAAGCGATGCATGGTTAAGCTGGCTCCAGGTCTCAATTTTTTGAACTTGTCTGCTTGCCTAGAAGAGAAACAGCCTGATTAATCTTTTTTGCCGGAATAAATCCTGAAACCTAATCTCAGCTGTACTATTACCAGCAGAGGGTCTGCAGAGAGGTGAGGAAAATGCAGATGCAAGTCTTCTGCTGGTCTGCTGGGGCAGCACCTCATTCCTTTGACCTCTTGTGGGGCATCAAGTCTTTAGAGAACGTTCCACTGAGAAGGATATCAGCAAAATGGAGTTTGTTGTCAGGCAGAGAAAGTCATTCTTAGTATTTCTGCAATAGCTGTAAAAGCCACTATTTAATCTCATTTCATGTAAGCCAGACTGCTAGGGGACACAAATCAGTGGTTCTGCATGCATGATTCCAGTTTCCCATTAGCAATGGGGTCTGGCCACAGAACTCGCCTAGATTTTGGATTAGCGTGTTCATAGGACTCATCAAACAAAACTAGGAGAGTAAAGATTCTGTAGAGAAGATTTCCAGAAGCAACCCCCTCGCAGCTGTTAAACATTTAAGTTGTAATTGAAGTTCAGACACATTGACTACAAAATGACCCATTTAGAGCATGGAGAATTTTTCTTAAATAAATAAAGATGACTCGGTCAAGTGGGCTGGGATGTACCCCTTACACAGCAAGTAAAAAATTCAGGTAAATTGTGCTTTATAAAAGTGCTGTATGACAGGAGTAAGTATTGGGTACAGGGCACAGCACTTGTCACAACAGTGACAAAACTCTGTCCAGAAGTAATGTGAGAGCCCAGGAAACTATGGCTAATGGAGAAATGTACCCTTGCACAAGAGAAATGGGTTTATTTTCCAGTTGCAAGGGAATAAACAGGATGGGGAAAGTGCTGGCTGTCAGACTGGTTTGTGTGGCACAAAAAGTCGGGTGTTGCAGCCGCTGGAAGCGATGGAGGTGGTGCTGTGCAGCACAGCCAGGGCAGCGTGTCAGCCTTGCTGACAGACCGGTGCCTCTGGCCATCATTTCTGTGGTCTGCTCAGAGCCACAGCCTGCTCTTTGATCGCTGTGTGCAGGGAATAATCTGCAAATCCACAGGGATTTGGTTTTCAAGCAAAACTTTCACTCTTCCATAGCAAGGGAGGAAGGTTACAAAGGAGATAGGCTGACTTTAGCGTTGTTTTGTTGGATTCTTTTGTTTGTTTGTTGAGTTGGATTTTGTTTAATACCTGCTCCTGACTTGAAAGTTGGTTTTTTTTTTTCTGGAGCCATTTTAAAGAATTCTAACATTTCTTGCCAGTGTGTTTATTTTGATAGGGACAAAATCTAGAAGAAGTAATATTGTCACTGTATACTTTACCTCTTATAGCTGGCTGGAGCAGAGTTCAACATGTCTGTGAGGGCACCCAAAAGAGAGGAGATTTGTAAAAGACTGTGGTGATTTCCAAAAGAGCTGTATAACCACAATTTTTCTTTGTCTGCATATTTTATTTATGTGAATTTATTGAAATGTTCTAGGCTCTGAAAAAAAAAAGTGTTATCTGCCACTATCATATATATTCCAACAAACAAACAAAATGCTATTGTACAGGAGGCTGATAATGTCAGGAACTGACATCTTCCTTCTACTCCATTTATCTCAGCAATGCACTCTTAGTCTGGAAACTGTGATATTGAATATTGTCAGGTTGGGTTTCCACTAATTAATGAAAAACACGCTGCAAGCACAAAGGATTAATTTGGCCTATTCAATCTGATCACAAACATTTTGAGAATCTGTTTAGCTTTTTTGAATGGTGTGAGGTAAACCAAGAGAAAAAACATCTTTTTTCAGCTAGTCAGCCAGAAAAAAAAAAACCCACATGGATTTACCTAATGGGGTCAAAGCTGAGAAAAGCAGAACATTGTTCCCGGGAGCCAGACAAGGCGGTTATCTTATGGAGAGGGATGATTCTGAGGCTCTAAAAACTTTAGAGCTACTGAATAACCCTGTGAATTTAAGGAGGGAGCTTTGCTCTGCCTTCGGAGGGAGTTTACTCTCCCGGTATCAGGTGGAATTAACAACTCCTGTGCTTTCTTGGAGCCACGGGCCCTTTTACAGGGGTTGTGCAATCCGTGTAGTACAAAGCATCTGAGTCAGGTTCTCAGCTGGTGAAATCAATGTACTGGGTCAGTAAAGAGCCTGGCAGTCTATGTTCGGGTCCTACTCGCGCGGTGTGGAGTGTCTTTGATTAAACTGTAATCAGAAACCAGCAAAGAGGTAATTGGCATGTGTATTACTGCAAAACATGCATAAAACAATTCTGCTAGGCTTAGGCTGTAAATATGTACCTAGGCTGGTGTGCTAGCAATGAGCTGCTCGCTTGCTCCTAGGACTTAATTACGTGTTATGCCAATCGATGAAAGGTTAAAACAGTTGAATCAATATTTTATTGCACTGCTGTAAACTGTGGTTATAGCACATTAGACTACGAGTGGCTGGCAAGTTTAAAAGCATGTAACTGAATCAAAGTCTGAGTAAGTGTTGTGTGTGCAATTTGGAAACAGTTAATACCTTCCAATTGAGAGGATTTGTTTCTAATTAATATAAAAGCTGTTTATTTAAATCCAAGGCAGGCAGTATTTAAATACACAACAAGTCACCTGGGAATTCCATCTAAACCAATTTGTGGAAAGCTGTTATGTTGTGCTGAAATAAATCCAGCATGAAGTAACTGTACTCTCTTCATTCAGAGTGTAGAACGGTTCTCTGCATGCTGTTTTCTTTTTTCTTCTTCTTCCTGAACATGCTAAAATATTCTTGGCCTTGCTCCACCTTAAGGAACAATGAAAGTTACAGTGTTGCTGCAGTTTCCTGTACTCTAATTGCCTGCATATCCTCGGTCTTCCATTGGCAGCACTTGTTTTGGAAAGGTGTCATGTATGGACAGAATGAGAGACGAGCCCTGGCAAAAAGAACACACAATGTCAATAAGGTTGGAGAGATGCAGTATGGTGCCCAGCAACATTTACAGAGTTCACAAATTACAGTTTCTAGAGCTCCTAGAATATGTGAGACCATGACTTTGTTTTCTTGATGGTTCTTTTCAAGTGGATTTGTTAAGATACTTTTTTACATTTTTGTGAGATTTGAAGGGCTTGTAGAGGTAGTAGGACAGTATCATCAAAAGGTCTTATAACCTTGTTAGCAGAAGGGTTGCTGATTTCTTTGGCTGTAATTTTAAAATTTATTTTACTTTCCCCCTTTGCTTGAAAGGGTGGGGTGGAATAAATAATGCTTTGATTAAAAAAAACCCTGAAAAAATTTAAAAGTTTAAAGTATTTTTGCATAATCTCAAGTGAAAGAGTATTAAAAACCTTCACAATTTCATGCTAGCCCATCTTTCACCAGCAGTACATACCTGTCATTAATTTTCACAGGTAGCTTAATTTTCTCCCCTCCATTTCTTTTCCCCATTTCATCCAACCTCTCCATTTCCTATCTGTGTGCACTGTGGTGAAAATGAGACCTGCAGCTCATCCCAGACCATACCAAAGAAGCAGCCAACAGCACTGTGAGAGGTGGTACTGATAACTCCCTGCTTCACCTGCAGTTCAGAGAATAGCCTGTGAATTTTAGCAGTTTCCTAAAGTAAGGGAGTGGGTAAGGGAAAATTGGATGTTTTGGGCTAGATTTTTACTGCGGGTTTGTTGAGCTGGGTCCATGTAAGGAGTCAGCAATGACCGGTTCATTTACTGTCTCATTTTTATCGTGTCCATCATATGATGGACAAGTTTGTCCCTTGCAAACTTGGGGAAGTCAATGCCTTTATTTCATTTTCCCCCGTCATAGTTGAAAAATCAGCCTCAAATAATTTTCTCTGCTTCTTAACTATGTGCTAATGAGGTTTTTACTGAGTATTTTTTACTTCACACATCTTCCTCCAATCCTCTCAGCTGAGCTCAGACTCCAGCACTGCTTGCTCCTTGCCACCTCCCCTTAGCCCAGGGATGTCTGCCCTGCAGGAAAATGAGAGTGATGTAAACACGGACTTTTAGCTGGCAGGTATTTCAATGGCATGTAGGATATTTTTTTGAAGGGAATAAACAAACCAGCAGGTTAAGCTCTATTTCTGCTGGGCTTCCCTCCTGAGGATGGTTTCCTTGGTGTGTTTTGTGGCACCTCTGTAATGTGTGGTTTTAAAATCTCTGAGAAGAATAAAACCTGGTAGTTCAATCAAGTGGGAAGGAACGTGGTTGTAGCAGAACTGGGGAGCAAGGAATGTTTGCCTGCAGACAGTTATAATTTACAGGCTATAAATGAATCTATTTAGATAACAGAAAAATGAAGCCAAGCCTCATCTGTCTTTTCTTTCTTTCACCCTACATAAGAGAAGTTGCATTGCCTGCTAAAAAAACTTGCTTCTGCACATCTCTGCTTTTTCCTGTCTGCTGCAGCTCTTGGCAGCCACCTCACACTGTGTGTTTTAGGATGGATGTGTCACTAAGCAGGGGGAAAGTAATTTCCCTTAAAACTGATAAAACCCACTGCAAATTGAAGGCCAGTCTCTGCAAGAGAAGCTTATGGATTTTAACTGCTGACCGAAAGACAAGCACAGCATTCAGCAGCTTTGAGGATGCCTTGGCTCTA
Organism: Oriolus oriolus; assembly: GCA_013400235.1. Lineage (NCBI taxonomy): Eukaryota > Metazoa > Chordata > Aves > Passeriformes > Corvidae > Oriolus > Oriolus oriolus. The sequence continues at coordinate 307,288 of VXBT01006303.1, forward strand.
AGAACAAGCTGGGTGGCTGGTGGCATGAGGGCTATCAGGAAGTTCGATGCCATCTTCAGCAGGGCTTTGAACAGGCTCTCCATAAACCACAGGTGCATTATGTTGGGTTAGGCCATTTCAGATTGGGCTGCATGCCTCGGGGTGAATCCGGAAGAAATCACTGTCAGTGATCAAATATTGATACATTGTCATAGCCACTGATGTTACCGTAATTTGAGTCTTTTATGAGTCTTTACTTAGCGAAGACTTAGAAGTGCCCTGACTTAGAGCCCGGGTTATCTCTGTGCCTGGGGAGCAGGTGGCCAGGCAGTGCTCAGGTGGGGATTATTGCTGCCGACGGTGTTAGAGAGCTTGCTTTGCACCTGCCTCCTCCTCATAACAAGCACGCTAAAGATAAAAAGAGTCCGATCCCCTGGCACTGCCAACCAACTCCAATCTCTCAAAAACAAATACTCAACCTTGACTGTAAAATTAAATAGAAAATAAGAGTTACCACTACCTTCTATTGCATGCTGATTGACCTGAGCACTCTCCAATCGCAAACATAAAAGATTAGATATCACTTTCCATACAGGTGTATGCAAACCATTTTTCGTCTAACTGGGAGAATGGATTGTTCAAAGTTCTGGAAAATGTCCGTGTGCACTTTTACAAGTGTACTTAGTGAAAGGAAGCATTGACTTCTGCCTTCAAAGGGGGTGATTTACAATGCCCTGTCTAGTGTTTCCAAAATCAAGAATTTTGTTTAAGCTTAGCAGAATGTACTGAAAGGAGATTTCTGATGCAGTGTGTGTGTTTACAGTGCAAATACAGGCACAGGCTTTTTAGAAATTAGTTACTCAAAGTGATCTCACACAGGAAAGAGCCAGAAGGGATGAGACAGGAAGGATCTTCTCTTTCTTAGAGACTGATCCAAGCCAAGAGAAATTTCAAAAAGAGAAGGTTTCATGTAGTAAAGTCAGTCTTGAGAGGGATGGGGGCATCAGAGGGAAGACAATTTCTGTTTGGTGGAGACAGACAGCATCCTTGACTGTCAAAATGGTTTTGAATTCAAAATTCACTGACTGTCTTTACTAAAAAAGCTATAATTTTTTCTCAGAAAAGGAGAGAGAGACAGAGAGAAAAGGAGTCTACATTTCTGAGAAAAGAAAATAGCAAAACTTGGTAACAGAGCTAAAAACAGCTAGTGAAAATTTTAAGATTAATTTTCAGCAAGCATTGGTCATTTATTTCACTAAAGACTGTTCTGTACGCTTCCTAAAAAAAACCTGAACAATGATTTCTCACTTGTTTCTTGAATGGTTTGCTACTCCCCAAAATATGTGGTTCCTCAATTTCTCTTTCAGTACTACTGAAATCAGACTTTTTCAAGAATTAGAGTTGGAATTTTTGCCCTGTAGTGATGGGTCACCCCTGAAGAGATATTCAGGTGAATTCCAGTGACAGAGAAACTTTTCTTGGACAAATAAACCTTTCTGAACTGGCATGGAAGAACTAAGCAAAAAAGGTGGATTCAGCTTCAGTCTCCGGCATCAAGGGGAAAGGACATAATTTCTTAATAAGTGGTGAGCCCGCAAGAAAAGTTCTACCTTCACAGCAGCTTCCTCAGCAAAGAGAAAGAGTAGGTCTGTCCCTTTTCTATCTTTAAGAATTAGTTATTTCAGAGGCTAATTGTCCTAGTCTGAAAGGATTTATTGAGCCAACAGCTGAAAGGAAAAAACCAAGCTGATATTTCTGTCTGGGAGAAGACAGTAGGTGGCTGATGCTGCTGCTGCTGAGATCTATATCCTTGTAGCTATTTAAAATCAAGGACAAGATTTTCCTTTTCTTCCCTGGTGTGTTCACATAGTGTCTCATGATACAGAGCAGCCACTGAGGGGATGCTGTGTTTTAGCTGCTGGTGTATTTCAGGGCATGGCCCTGCGATGGTCAGAGTCAGCGGGAAGCTCTGGAATGTGCTGTGGTGGACACAAGGTTAGGTCCACACTGCTTCGTGAGGGTCTCCACACGAACCTTCTCCAGGTCTGACAGACCACATATGTGGGCAGATGTGTGGTGGGTCTTGGCCAGGTGGGAGTTCTGAGGAGCTGGCACCAGCACTCTCACATTTGCCTGGCTCTGTGCAGCCACCATGAATCCGTGTGGGAGTAAGGCAATCACACATCCCACATCACCATCACAGCTAGAGTGGCCAACATCTTTTCATGCAGTATAAACGAGCAATTTTATCTCGTCCTCTTGTCAGATTCATTTCAGACAGCTCTACCTAAAACTGCATTTCCTCTCTTTCATGTGGCCACTTCATATATTACTTTGGGAAAAAATATTCCTAATACATTACTGGACACTGGCCCTTTTTTCCACAATTATTTTGAAAATGCTTTTCTGCGTTTATTCCTTTTGTGGAAAGTTTCTTGACTGATGATTTGGGCTGGGAGATGATAATTTGTCTTTTAAGGCCTTCATACTTCTTTGTCTCACTATTTTCCTTTCAATGAGCTCTACAAATCACAACCAACCACCCTTCCTTAAGAGGGTTTCTGATTACAATGTTTTAATTGCCAGAAGGTTATCTAGGTAGGAATAGATTGTCTTACATCATTGAAGGCTTTTTCCACTCTTCAGGCTGTAATATTCAGGTTGTTCAGTCCCAGCCAGGAGGTTCAAACTGTAACTAGGTGCCCTGTTTTCCAGGCTGCATAGGATCTGTACTCATTCTGGGACATGTCAGAGTCTGCATCACTAACCAGCTACTCACCAGGGTAAAGTGATGCTCAGCTCCAACTATGTTCACGCATCTGGTCCTCTGTCTTTTGAAGATGTGTGTTCAATTATCCTCTCTGAGAACGCAGATCAGAGATCTTCCTCTTCAGTTTCTTCGGTTTCTGCTGAACATCCTAACTTTATACTAGTCCAAAGCTTCTCTGCATCAGCAGGCAGGGGCTGAAGTCTTTACTGCACTATTGCCTCCTGTGCTGCAGCAGGGAGGAGGACACGACCTGTTTAAGGTTTTGGGCTACTGCAGACTTGCTTCCTCTCTGGGCAAAGGCCAGCTTGGGCTTTTCAAGCACATGCTGCATCCCTTGCTGCCCAGCTCTGTATTGCCTGCATTCAGCCTCTGTGGTGATGCCATGAATTAGACCCAAACGCTGTTTGACAGCCACAAGGCTGAAAATAAAAATACAGTAATAAAGCCAGTACTTTGTTACAGCACTGTACACAGTATCTGGTACTCTGTTTGTCATGGAGGATGATTGGAAATAAATAGAAGAAGTTAGGATGGGTAATAAATGACAGGAGTGTCTTTCCCTGTCTCACATCATACCTCACAAAACAACCAGAAAGCACGAGGGGGAGGGACAGTGGAGGGTCTTTTACTCTGCATGCTTGGCTGAGCCTCAGACAGAGTGAGAGAGATCATGGCTGCTTTGTGAGGGAGTTCAGTGAAAAGACACCCTGTTGGCTCTGAATTTGCTAGTTCAAGGCCGTGCATGTGTTGACAGAGTGCTGAGCTGAGCCCAAGCGAATTCTCCTGGCTGAGAGGAAAAGCCTGTGTGTGTGTCAGGCTGATAAAGCTGCTCATCCTGCTGCAAGTATGTCTGCATGGCAGCATGCTCTCCCATGGAGGGACAGTCCCCCTGAGCACTGTGCTCTGCTGGGCTCTGACCCCACTTCAAGCTGATTTGGGGAATGGAAAGGCCTCTTGCTGTAAAAGAGTGGCTGCAAAGCTTTCTTTCTCCCATCTGGTGTTCATTTAAACTGGCAGATCTGTTACAGCTGTGAAGGGGTTGTATCTGGCACATCTGCACCCTTATTTCTCATAAACATTACTAATTCAAGAGATTCTGGAGGTGTTTATGGATGGCTGAACACCACAGAGCACTCTGAAGGGACAAAATCCATGCTCTGCCCAGCACATCCACAGAAACTCAGTACACCCTTTCTGTCAGATGTATTCTAAAAATCCTAGAGGAGTGGCCACTCATGGTATCTGAGAATCACAGTTTAACTGTGGCTTTAGGCCCACATCCCTGGTTTTACAAAGCTCAGGGCTTGGCTGGGTGAATACTGCTGTGTAACGCCCAAAATCTGTTTCTTCTGATGTCATGAAAGGGGGTATTTATATAGAAAATAGTGTCTGTATAGTTGATCAAAAAAGATATTGAGTACTTGATGCTGAAGATGTTAGATTACACTTTTCAAAGTTCACTCTGTGAACTTTGCAGTACATCTAGACTCATGCAGAATTAGCACAGCCTACAGCCAGTCGCTCTCAGGGTGCTCATGTCCCTCAGACCTGCCTGCCAGTCATGGAGTTAATTTCTACACATAGACTGTATGTCATCCACCTATGAATCTGCTTTTCTAAACATCGCCAGCAGGCTCAGCTCATTCAGTCTTGCTGCTGAAGCAGCTCTGTTGTGCCCAAGTAGCGAGCACTAAGACTGGTGAGCTCCAGCTGTTGTGTCCCAGTAACGCCAAGCGTGCCTTAACCATTACATGTTCAGCAAGAACCACAGTCATATTCACCTCCAACCTAGGAGTGTCATCTCAACCAGGCCATCAATTCTGAAGCCTTCACTGGCTAAGGGAGAAGTTATTTTGTGGATTCATGCTGGAGCATGAGGAGGTGCAGTGTTGTTATGGCTTGTATCACCATGCTGCATAAAAAGTATTAGAAATGTACCTGAGAACGCATGGCCATCGTGGGCAAAATGCCTGTGCCTTTGCTGTCCTGAGGTGCAGCATGGAAATAAAGCTTTTCTTGATGTGCTCAGCCGTCGGAATGTTTTCCAGGTGGGCATGTTTCCTCAGTGTTTAAACCAGGTGATCCTAAAAATATTCCCTTTGAAACCAAAGAGACTCGGCAGGGATTTTGTCTCGCGCGTTTTGCTGGGAACTGGAAGCGTTTCCAGCGTGGTTTTGCCTGCCGCTCGCAGAAGAATTTCGGTGCTTTCCCAGCACAGCTGCCAGCCCTGCGGCGAGCGGGCGCTGCGGGGCGGGCGGCAGCAGCGGGCCGGGCCGGGCCGGGCCNCTGCGTGTGGTTATGTGTTAGGTGCACCGTGGAATCACAGAATGGGTTGCGCTGGAAGGGAGCTGAGCATTTAGTTCCAACGCCCCTGCCATGGGCAGGGATACCTCCCACCAGACCAAGTTGCTCCGAGGTCCATCCATCCCGGCCTCGGAGACTGTCAGGGATGCAACACCCACAACTTCTTCTGGCAACCTGGTCCAGTGCCTCACCAGTCTCTTTTTACAATAAAATTTTAAAATGGTGTCATTTTGACATCATTACACACAGTCAGAATCTCAGGGCAACTCTCACAAGTTCCTTACAGGCCTGCAGTTTTCAAGCCCTGCACAAGATACAAAAATCAGTATGGTCCGGGGAAAACTGTATGAGTTAGTATTGTCTTCATATCCCTTTACTTCCCCTGTTAGAAATACCACACAAAGACCATTTTAAAAAAGATTGAAATATTTCAGAAACCTTTGAGTGATTCTGCTGATTATTTTTTTCTCTGCTTGGTTCTGATAGAGAGCAGGATGTGTTCCATTAGTTATTGTGGTATTTCTGTCATATAATAGTAATGCTGCAGGTTATTTAATAACTTGCTGAAGAAAAACACCCTTTTTGCTACAGCCTGCCAAGCTTGATTCATTCATGTGAATATGGCCACAGACACCTCTGCCAGTTGAAGCCCAGGTATGGAAATTGATATTTAGTATTTCTGGAGCACCAGAGAAACCAGTAAAATTGTTGGGCAAAAGCTGTCTTTCAGATGATAAGATATGTCCCATTGCTTCATTTCTGGGAAGCATTTGTTTTGCTGCTCATCAGCTAGAAACCCATTCTGGATCTATTCAAGAGGCATGACCTGCTCACTGTATCATGTTCTGCTGGTGGCAGGTACCTCTTGCTGCTCATGCTCTCTAATAAGTAGGTAACCTGTAAAGAATAACATTTAGCCCAGCAGGCTTTTCACTGGCAGCAGAATAATGCTCCCCATTGGAAAATATACAAATGTGGGTCTGAAATTCCATCCCTCCTTGAGGTGGTGGGAGGGTTCTTTGTGGAGACCTCATGATTCACAACGTTCCTTTGCAACTCACCCCAGGTATCAGAGTTACCCAAATGCAATCACAGCCAAGCCTCTGTGGAGAAGCCCAAAGCCTTTTTTCTGTGCGTCTCTCCGTGTGTTTCGATGGTGTCCTATGGGGTACCAAATCCTTCCCCAGGGTCTTAGCACAGGGAATGTGGCAGAGCCACTGGGGGCTATTTTGGCTCACAGGATGCCCGCAGCAGCTGCTCCAGCTCTGGCCAGCTCTGGAGCACCACAGAGGCAGCTGCTTTGCACTCACTGAGGATCTGGGGATGTTGTTTCCATTGCCTCGTGCTCTTGGTTTGAACCTTTCAGTGTCTGTATGCTGACCTTTGCATACTTACCCTCCTCTTACTGGAGTGAAAGGGACGAGTAGTTCTTGCCCCTTTGTTTCAGAGAGCAGTTCATTGTCCACTCTGTTTTCTAACACAAAATAAATAAGGAAATCATTTCATCATTACTTGTTAGTTTGGCTGTTTTTTAATAGGGATGTAGGGCAGCTGCACGGAGCTTTGAGAGTTTCCTTAGAAAGCCCCAGGCCTTAAATACAAGAAGCAAAGTCTTGGAGAGGGTAGAGAATGACAATGTACTTTGCTCTCTGTGTTTGGCAGAACTGGCAAATGGATATATAATGTGTTGCCTAATCACAAGGAAATCTGCCATGTGATCAATTATTCTTTAATTTCATCACTTTAATAATATGTCATTTTGGATTTGTGACACTGTTGGACAACACAAATGACCAATGAGGGGGATTTGGCCTGTGTCAGTGAACAGCATCTGCTCAGCCCCATGCCTGCAGAAATGCCTGAGGGAAGGTGGGAGTTTAACTTTTCTCCCTGCCTCAGCAGATTCATGTTTGTAGGCTGAAAATAAGTATAGGATGTAAGGGAAATCATACACAGCTGAAAAATCCATTCTGATTTACAATTTAATTCAGTTGGGTTTTGGTTTTTGTTTTTGTTAGAAACCAGAAAAAAACAAAGGAACAACAAAAAAAATCCAGCCCTTCTAGGATCCCTGAATACAGGAAAGGTATTAATTTAGCTGCTTATCTGGCCCTTTGCCTGGAAACCTCACACTCCAGTGTTTTCTTCACCACCACCAGAGCACAAAATGGGTGATTATCCTTACTTTACCGATGGAATCTGAAATACAAGGAGGCAAACCGTAGGGTCAAATTGTAGGCCAAGGCCCCATCTACTTGGCTTTTCCAGCTTGTCTTTCACTATAACACACCTCAGTTTACGCCAACAGGACTTTCAGCTTCCCCTTTTTCCCCTTCCAGCTGCAACTTTATAACGCTTTCCACCAAAGATCTCTGTCGAGATAAATGCCTCTCCATGAATCAGACTGACATCAGGAAAACAGCTGAAGACACATTCTGAAGCCTCAGCCCCACAGGATCGTTAGGAATATTACTGTCCCGACCTAATGAGCTACCACTGATCCTAAACAATGTCTGGGACAAAAGACTAGAGGGGGATTGGCTCCCCTCACCCTGCTGCCTGCAGACTTCTGACAACCCATTAAGGTTATAGCTATTCAGCCCTGTTCAGACAGCCCTTTTTTCCTTCTTTTTTTTTCCCCTAACAACTCCCAGCTAATGAGCAGACAGCGTTACTTTTATTTTGTGCAGGGAATGTATGGCTAAATAGGCGTCTGTGCGTGGCTCTGGAAATTGGAATGAGGTGAGGAAAGCAGAGGAAGAGAGATTGGAGGTCTTTTAGTAATGTCCCCATCGCCTTCAACTGTCAGGCAGAGACCCTTGGCTGAGGAATCCTCTCAGGGTTGCGCGAGGATTTGAGGCTGAGCCTGTGGCACACTGGGCTAACAGAGAGACAGCAGCCCAGCCCTGCTGCTTCCCTGGTTTTGCAGAAATGGGCAGGGGAGGCAAAGCCAAAAGGCATCTTGGCATGTGCCTTCGGCTCTAGATGCTCCTTGGACGCTGCCCTTGCCGTGTGCCTCCATCTACTTTTACTATAAAAATTCCCGAAGGCGCCAGTCTCTCTCTCTCTCCCTGAGCCTGACCCCTCTTTCCCTCGTACTTTACTAAGTGATTGGAGTTGCCCTCTTCCTTTTGCGCCTTCCCACCTCCTTCAAGCTCCCTCTTCAGCGACAAGCAGCATCACTAATTGCTTTTTAGGGTCTCTTTTCTGCTCTCTGTTCAAAATTCATGGGGCATTCCCTGGCCCCATTATGCTCCTTTCTGAACCTTTTCAGCTTCTTTTACAAACTTAGCACTTTCTGTGCTTCTCTTAGCCTTTGCAAAAAAAAAAAAAAGTTTGGATTTTTTTTTTTTTTTTTTTTTGGCAAGCAGGCCCCCTCCCTCTGCAACCCCCCTCCCTGCCAGAAAAGCACACGCACGGGCCCACCTCCCATTGAATGGCGGGCTTTGTGCAGGGAATTTCCGGAACACAGCCCAGGGCTGGAGGAGCAGTGTGAGTGGAGGGGCTTTGGGCAAGGAGCCTCCCTTAAGCCCACCCCATTACCACGGTCACTGTTTGCCCTGGGCTCTCTAAAAGGACTATTGTTGCCTGTTGCCAGGTATTCCCTAGCAACACTTAAGCCAAGCTGCCTCCTCTATTTATGGCAGAAACTTTTCAATGGTCTCCAAAACACGTGCTTGTCAACTTCAGAGAATACCTTCAAACAGACACAGAGGGGGAAAAAATAATCCCAAGCACTTGCTTTAGCTGAAATATATGTGTTGGGGGTGTTTTTCGATTTCTTGTCATTTACCTTGGATCAGAAACCCAAACAATCGCAGTTCAGAAAAAAAAGATCCCTCCCCATCATCTTCTCTCAGCCCCTGTCCCCTGCGCTGCTGAGCCTTTCCCCTGGCAGGTGGGTGGGGGTCATTTATCAGATGGATGAGCCTTTGCTACACTTTGAATCTTTTTGCACAGAAGATTGCTTCATTATTTTTAGACAGATTTTGATTTCTTTGTGTGTGCCAAAACCCTTACAAGAACCACCATACTTCTTGTGTTGTCCACCAGCAAATGACCGAATACCAAGGGGGATGTGGGGTGGGAAGGGGGTCAGTAATATACCTGCACAGTATAGACATGGGACCACCAAGTCACATCACCAAACAGCTGAGTGTGGTGGATGCACTGGATTAATTTCAGGAATTACCTATTCCTATGCTTGCATTTCCACAGTCATTTTGTCAGCTATAGACAGTCAGTGGTTCAGCCAAGTTCAAAGAGGGAACAAAGCTGCTTCATCTCGAAAAAGTTGCATGTGTGTTTTGGTGATCAAATGTAGTGATGTGAGAGAAAAGCTTTTCCCAACAAGTCTCACCTGATAGAAATAGTCTTTGCTCTTTGTGTGTCGCCGCAGAAAAGGTTCCAGCATAAACTGGTGTCTTTGCCTGCTGTTGTATTACTTGCAGATTGTTACTGCTACAAAGGAGTAAAGTCAGGGTCACTTTTGGGAAAACTTTACCAGATAACCAGACAATATAAGCAAGGCCAAGATTTACAAAGACTGCTGAAACAATGTGGTACCCAACTCATTGTGAATTTCAGTGGACTGTGAACATCTCTGAGCTGCCCACCCACGTATCCGTGATGGCAGTGGGTGCGTTCCCAGTGCCATGGAGGACAACACACTGATGCAGTGTCAGCACCATGTCTGGAGTAATGATCTGAAATTGTCCCATCTGCAAATTCACACTTTGTTTACTGACATGTCCTTTAAAGCTTCAGTACGTTAACGTGACATCCTGGCCCTGGGACTTTTTCCTTAGCTGTACCTTCCACTCTGCCGTGGTGGCCCCAAGAACTGAGCTTCCCAGAGCCAAGCAGGAGGCCAGCCTGAGTCAGCTGCCTGTGGCTGGGAGCAGCAAGGAGGCTGCCAGAGCTGAAGCAAAGCCCCAGGGGTGAAATGGGACTGGTGCTTTCAGATAGCCTCAGGTCTGACTGATAGGGAAATACTGTGCTGCCATTCGCTGCTCTCTCTCTCCCCAGTGGATGGCCAAGATCAGAGCTGCCTTCCTTGTTCTGAGCAAGAATCCAAAAATATTGCGTAAATGCAACTCGTCCTGTATATGATTTTGGATTGTGACTCTCTGATGAGCTGTGTCAGGCTTTTAGAAAGATTAGAGCATATAAGTACATGGTAGTTCTCTTTCATGACCTACAAATATGGAAGCTACTCAGTCAATGAGAATGTGTTCTTACTCCAAAATTATGTGTGGGTTTTATGATAATACATCTTTTCCCAGACATGTGTACCAGTGTCTCCACAGAGAAGTGAAATATAGTATAGCCATCTATCTGCCCTGGTGTTTCCGCATTCCCATCTGCCATGGAATAGTTCCTGCTTTCAGCTCAACCTTCAAAACTCAGTTTTGTGTCTGTTTCATAGAAGTATTTAGAAGAAGATTACATAGAAGTAATTAGAAGATGCTAAATTTTCTCTGTTAAAGTATTCCCCTGCAGAGCCTGACATTACAGTGAATGTAAATGGTTTCATGAAGTGCAAGATTAGGGCTGTTTAAATAATTGTTGTAATTGGAAATATGTGTATTATTATCTCTCAAGATGTTTTAGATTAAATTAATGAAGTTCACATCTGGAAGAGCAGATATTAACCCTTTATGTGTATCTGATCCCTTATCTAAGTAGCCTGAAACTCAGATTTCTGGTACAGCCCTATAACACAACTGTTCTTATCTTTGAAAAATACTATGTTTTAGCCCTTGATATTTATTCCATTAATCTCTGGCTTACACTGCTTGTCTTAGAGCAAATACATCTAAACCTACCACCTTGGTCTGTGGACAGCCTGTCCCATAGTTCCTACTAAAACCAATGGAGTACACAAGACATAATCATTGCCCTGCCTTTACTTAGCAACTATATAGCAAAATATTTCAGAAGGCCAAGAATTTTATTTCTGGAACATATGCTGCTGTCCTTCTGCATGACTAGAGGCAGTGTAGGAAAGAGGCATTCATGTTCCTTTTCCAAGTCTCTCCAAAGTTCTTAGCTATTTTAGTCCTATGACCCCATTTAACCTGTCTTTAGCACATAAAGGTGCTCAAATAACTTAAAAAAAGGCATGGAGAAAGGGATTCTCTGTAGAGGGACTGATTATTCAATACTTTCTGTTTATTTAAAAGGGTTAACTTCTAGCTCCTGTTTTGCAACTGGCTGACATGCATCCTAAATGTGATTGTGTAAGCTGGGTGAAAATGGTGGTTCCCAAGTGAACACAGGGATACAACTCTGGGCAAGCTGTTGCTCTGTGAGCAGGCTTACCTAGAAATATCTGTGGTCATCCCTGCTTGCCTGTCTCAAATGATAAAATTTTCACTTTCAAAACGACCCATGAAAATGGTGTTTGCAACTGTCAGCCACTGTTTGCCAACAGTGAGCAGGATTGTCTGTTACACCCATTTTGAATAAATTATCTACTAGCTGAGATAGTTACTGTGCATGCGTTTGGCAACTGCTCATCGATACATATGCCAGTGCTTAAAGTGATTCTGGATTATTCTGGGGCAGATTTTCAGCTTCTGATGAAATTCAGTTTATTCATCTCGCTGCCATGTGTAGAATTGCATACTTGTCCACACTCCTGAGGGTAGGAAATTTACTTTCATCAAAGGAGAGTATGACTTAAGTCATTCTCAGGTTCCAAAACACATTAGTTTTCACCTTGCAGGCACCTGTAAAAGTCTCTAACTTCCTTAAGACTTGAATCCCAGCACTTGAACTCTGGCCCTCCAGGAATACTGAGCCATCACTGAAGACCACAGTCTTTCCTCTCGAAACATCTAGACTACAGAAAGTTGCCATGAGCAAAGCTAGAGTGATTCTTACTTCTCTTGTGTCGATATGCAAATCATTCTTGGAATATAAACTGTGTCTCTTGCATACCCAGACACCATGGTCTTCAGCCACCCAAGATCTCTGGAAATCTGATTCACCTTTAAGCAACAGTTCAAACTGAGGTAACCAAAGAGACAGAGAGGGTGAGAGGTGTGAAGTAAGTTTGAGCTCATCACACGGCCCAGCAGGCAGTTGGCTGTCTCACAGGAAGCACGTCCCACCTGTAACAGCTGGTTCCAGTAGAAAAGCCAAGGACATGGCTGTGGTGGAGACTCTGTGACCTCTTAGTGCTGTCTTATACAGAAGGTGGTGGAGGTCTGATGCCAGTGGCAACCCTTGCCTTGCTCCCATCCAGGTTATTATCCATATGGATGTGAACACGCCGAGGAACTTTCACACACCAGAAGCAACTAAAGGTACTTTAAAATTAGCATTCATTTTTGTTGACTTTTTCACCTTTTTCAATATCACCTGTGGGGTCCTAGACAAAATATTTCTTCTGTATAGGCCTGCTCTGATCCTATTTTTATTGTGTGGAAAGTGCATACTTTTATTGCTTCCTGACTTCAGTGAAGTCAAAGGAATCCCAAACAGACTTGGAGACACCACCTACATGAGAGGACAGTCACTGATTTTCAGAGGCACAGGCAAGGCTGGGAGCCAGAGGCCATGGCATGCTGAGAGTGGAAGGGCTCCCTGCTGCTGCCTTTGCTTCACCCCCTGAGTCAGGAGAGTGGTTGTCTCACACAGGCCAATGATCCCACTGCAGCAGCAGGCTTTTGCCTCTCTGAGGCAGTATCTTCCAGCTACCAATGGTCTCTGTCTATCCTGCCTAACCCCTACCTTGGGGCTGATAAGCACAGGCTAGAAGAGCCTCACTGAAAGGCTGTTGACCTCATCTAGTCCAATCCTTTGCCCTGAAGGCAGTGTCAGCTACACAACCATTCATAGATTAATAGACTTATACGCACAGCAACTCTATCATGGCTGTACAGCAGTCCGCTCACAGCTAATTTTATTTATTTATGTACACATTTGAGGCAAAGATTAGTTTAAAACCTATAAAACAGTAGGACATCCACAGTGCATAGCTGCGGGTTGACTATTGGCATAAGGATGAAATCCTGTATAAAGAGAGGGTAAATGCTGCTTTGCTTCCTCGTGTTCATACCTGGATGTTTCTTAGTCCTGTCTCCTATCAATAGGAAACTGTGACTGCTCTCAGTCTTCAAGTTGCATATTGCATTTTTCCAATTCATGTTATGGAGTTAAAAATGTTTCTTTAAACAGGTGCTTTCTAACACGTCGGGCTCTGAGCCTTGTTGTTGCCTGCAGTGGAATCAGAAAGGCCTCCTTCCCAAAGGCTTGGAGACATCTCTGTCTTCATTCTGGACATAGACTAAACTGTGATGTATTCGCTTAAGCCTGGATGCAGAGAATCACTTACACTTGTAATTAAATCTGGGTCCATGAAGGCTTTTTACAATCTTAGGGCGTTATGTTCAGGACTAGGAGATACCTTTCTTCATGAGAACTCAGTGTTATTATGGGGATTCAATATCAGCACAGGGTTTAAAGCTCCCAAGCACTTTAATAATAATAATAACAACAACAACAACAACAATAACAGAGACATGAGTGAACATGGGTGCATGGACATGCTATATGCACTTCTAGTTCGCATCCCCTCTTGCCTACAAAAGACAGAAACTAAAACTAGATGAATTATTAAACTGAATGTGACTGCAACCCAGCTAATATGAGAACTCTTTCTGGTCATGGTGGAATTATTTGGGCTTCATCTGATAATTAATAATAGAAACAGGGGCATATTTATATTATTCTAAAATTATTTTTCTGAAGATAACTTATGTCTGAAAGACAGACTCTATAGCTGTCTTCTTTTCCTTCTCACATTTACTTTTACTGAAAACAACCTTATAAACAGAATCTGGATTTTCCAAGATCACTCTTATCAAGGCCCATGCTTTCAAAACAAAAATTTATAAAGCAGTTTTCCACAGACAGTTTTTATCTGGATACAGATCCAGTTGCATTCTATAAATAAATCCTACAACCTATTTCTGTATAGAAACTGAAATGAAGACAAAGCTTTCACTTCAAAATCTGCTTGGATTTTCAGATTTCATTTATGGTGTGGGTTTCCAAAGATTAACTTTTTCGCTTTCAAACTGCATTAATAGCATTAGGCCTCAATTAATCAGATTCAAAATTTCGAAACAAAGAAAGTATTTTGTCTGTATAATCACTGAGAGGCCATATACCAGGATCTTTTCTTACCAGCCTTTTTAATGATTATTTCAGTCCAGATTTTTTTTTAAAGGAACCACTAAAATCTAGGCTTTGAATTTTGTAAATGAGCCTGCTGCCCAACGCACTTCTCAGCAAGATAAGGCCAGAATGGCATTTGCAGAAATGTTTAGCTATCTCTCTAACAATCCTGCTTGGTTGTGGGCCCCTTGGTAACAGCTTGGCAAATCTGCAAAAGGAATGCGACTATATAGTTTGTGTGTGGATTGTTGAGTCATTATAGCCTCCAAATTGCACAGCAGATCATTAATCATAGGCCAAGATAGGCAATCACTGCAGAAACCTGATGAAAAGGCTCCAGAATAATGCCTGCTAAATCATGTTTAACATGCAGACCTTGCCTGAGCAGATATGGAAAGGGGGAGGTAAGGAAAAAAATTATTCCCCTTTTAGGAAAGAAAACTTCTACTTATCTTTGATTTGCATTCAGCCCTCCCTCAATAGTCCTTAAGCCTGTTATTTAATTCATTTTGGTGCCAGGTCCCATCACAAAGCGAAAACCCTAACCAGGACCTATGCAGTCTATGACCTCCAAACCCCCTGTCTTTTCTTGTCAGTTCTATGTCATTTGTGCAGTTGAACTCCACCAATTTGAAATGCTGACCTCTTCCATAGACAACCTTATTCTCCTTGAGTGAAAGAAAGGGCCAAGGCCTACAAACCACTCAAGCGAGAGATGGCAAGAAAAGAGAAAAGTGGTTGACTCGTAAATCAATTTCCACAGCCCACCCAAAACCCACATGAACAATAACAATGGTATTTTTTTAAAAGTTGTGCTGTTGTGGTTTTCTTAATTGAGCTTATTCTTTTTAGAAAAAGTTTTGAGCAAAGCAAAATTGTTAGTTCAGGGTGGAAAATTAGACCAGATCCTGCTCCCAATCCACTTCAGACCAGGGTAAATTTATATCAAACCTCCATTCCCACCTGTCATCCGCACAGAAAAGGAGCATAGCCTCACAACAGGTCTTTGTCTGCACTGGAAGAGGCGGCAATATCTAAAGAAAGGGAAACATTTGGGGCAGAAATGTGCCCTCAGTCCGTGCAGTATCAGTATGCAGGCAGAGCGATGGTACCTGTCTTTGTGCCACACAGCCTGCCCACATGGAGGTAGCTGTGCAGCTCTGTCTTTGGGCCCTGCCAGCCCCATGTGTGCATCTGTGGCCTGTCCCAAGCCCCTGGTGTCCTGTGAGCAGAGGAAGAACATGCACACATAAGGGCTGCATCAAGCCAAGCACATGCATGGACACGCGAGCGGGCGTGCCGGCAAAGAAGCTGGAGAGAAACTTGCCACCACACAGTGAGGCAAATTTTTAAAGACCTGTATTACACTCCCTGGGGGTCTGATTCTGCCTGTGTAGCTCTCTCAGGAAGGTTTCCTACTCCTCAGGTGGTCTCGTTGGATTCAATAGCTGTGTCTTTGAAGAGCAGATGCAGAAATTGCCTGGAGCACACCATGCCCCAGGCCCCCATGCCCATTAGCATCTTTATGCTTTTCAGAGGCCTGGATCTGGCTGTGCTATTTCATACTGCATAGTCACATCTCTTAGTTTAAGTCTGGGACATCCTTATAGAGCATCACCCCTCTTCTCAGAGGGAAATAGCGCCTCTTCCCTGCCAGACTGGTGTTTCTCAGTTCTGCTCTCCCAAGATCATAATCTTCTGCCAGTTAGGACTAGTTAGTCTCTGTCAGCAGAGGCAGGTTCAGCACTCAGGTTGAACATAGCAAATGAATCTTCTAAATTTTCTCATTGACTGGGTTTAGTTTTATATCCACCCAAAGCTTAGAGTCACTTGCAACATATTTATATAAGCCCATGGCAGGAAAAAATCCCTGGGAGGAATTAAATACAATATCGCTGCCTTGGCTCCTCACATCCTTGAGCCGTATGCCACTGAAGGTAGCACCACCATGTGCTTCCCTTTTGTTATTTTTGTCCTTCTACCTCCGGCACTGCCCCTTTCTGGACTACTCAAACCTTTCCTCCAGCCTCACTTTCTTGAAACAGAATGATGGTACTTTATGATCTGAAAATTCTCGATACCTTACAAGCAAAATACAGTGTGATGTGTTGTTATGAAGGTAGGAAAGTTACTCCATCAGAAAAGAAATACCTGCAATGGCAGACTAACTCCTCCAAGGAACCTGGCCCATTGCACTGGATTTTCTCTAAATTTCTGTGAAAATGCTGGTAGGATATAGTCAGTGGGAGGGGTTCCTCATCTGGGAGAGCAGATGCTCCAAAGGAATCTGCCTGTGGAGCCTGCTCAGCCAACATACCCCTGTCAGGTCTGTGCCTGCTTGCCCTGGGGCTTACCAGCTCCAAGCCCTTGGGCAGAAGGGAGATTTGGAGCTGTTTATCCCACTTGACCCTCCATATAGATGACCTTCCATCATCTGGGGCCAGCTGATGCTAAGCAGTAAATTAAATTCAGTGGCATGCTGTCTCAGTTCTCAATGGCGTTTTAGTGTGAGTGTCGGAGCCTGTAGAGCAGGGCTCATTACACGCTGCTGCAGCAGCTGGAGCTGGGGGGAGTGTCAAGCTCATTACCTTTTATAATATGCCCACTGATGGAGCTAGGTGTGCTCTAGATGGATTTGTCAGAGGCCAGCACTTTTGTCTGGGGGTGAGGCATTGCGTTAATCTGACAGGCAAGACTCCACATTATGCGAAAGGAAGAATTCAACAGGAAACAGATGCGTGTGGATAAAAATTAATCAATGTTTTTGCAACCTGCACCTCTGAGTGCAGCATCTGTAGCAGTAGAGAGAATACATCCTCTCCTTCCTCATCTCTTTTGCTCAGCAAACCAAAGCTTATGGTAAGCAGTTTGCAAAGTTTGACTCCAGTTCAGTGAAATCCTCATGTGTTACTGAAGTTTCCAGCAATGATTTTGTGGGCTTTCTTGGTCAGGTTTGTGTACATCATTGCCATGCAGCCCAACAGTTCAGAGATGATTTTGCTCCTGAATTTGTGAAATAATGTGCCAAAACCTTTATTTGACTGCTCTTCTTACTATTCTTGCATACACTTCCATGCAAAGCTAACCTTCCAACACTGTCTTGTTCTGAATACATTGCAACGTGTTCCAATAGTCAATGTGCATTCGCCTAATTTGTTGTACTCCAGAAAAAAATGTGACGTGCCTGTAAGGAAGAGAAAATGGCAAAATTAGAGAAGAAAACTGGTGGTGCCCTGACCTCCTGGACAGATAAGGCATATCTTGAATCCGTTCATTAGCATCTAGACCTTTGGGGAAAAAAATCTCAAATGTATAATGATGAAGTCAGAAGAACAGGGCCTGCAGAGAGTCCCTTGCTGGCTACTGTCCATACAGCACAGCAGTGGACAGCTGAACTGGAAAATTCAAGAATAACCCATTTGTCATCACAGACTCTCTTCCTGGGAGCTTTGTTACTGGAGACTTTTAAGGATAAAACCCTCTTTCTGAAATTCTGAGCTCATTAGTACTTACTGTTTATGGCCACTGGGTTACTGATGGTGTACAATGTCTCTGCTAGAGGAGCAAGGAAAGCTTACAGAGCTAGGAGGAGGTGAGTTCAAGGGAATGCACTGACACTGTACACCTGGTCCTTCCAGTGCCCCTCGACTCACATTACTCACATCCCTGTTGGAAGAAGTGGGCTGCTGTATCATGGGTGGGAACCTTACACAGGCCCATCACTGGGGCAGATAATTTTAATTTCTTGTTTTCTTAGAAAGGGAGATGGCAAGGATATCTGTGAGTGGTCTCAATTACAGCAGCAGCAGCTAGCAGGCATGCATTTAACAGTGGTGTTAATAAGGCACATGGTCCTGGTCATGTCTCACAGAAGTAGTTGTTCAGCCTCTGCTTCCTTTCGTGCTGTGGTGTCATCTGGCACAGCTAGATCCTTGTTTGGGTTATTTAATTGCTTCTTTGCCTGCCTTATGCAAACTCCATTTGTAGCTGGGCTTTTGGGCGCTCAGACCCATGACTGCATTGCATTTAGTAAGCACTCTGCTCTGTCTGTAGGCAGTATTTCAGGCAGTCACCCAGTGACTTTATTCAGTTTTCTGGTCCCCAATGTTATTGTCACTCTGCATCATTTACCAATACAATTTTCACAAACAAAATTAGTCATTGCAATGTAGGTGTATGGAAGCTGTCCCACTCTGGAAGGATTCATTAAAATTCCCATAATAGTCTCCTTGTCAGGACTCTTGCCTGCTGTCTGGGAAGTATTTCAACAAGTCTGTCCTACTGTTGTGTTAATTAAACATTGTTCTATTTATAAATGCTCCATTGGTCAGTAGCGGTTCCCCACACAGAGAGAGAGGAGCGGTGGTAACTAAAAGTGAAGTGCCAAGAAGACTGGGGTTGGCCATGCAGAGAAGGCAAGGGACGACCCAGACTGACTAAAGTGGCTCTCTTGGATCTGTCATTGTCCTCATCACCTGCCCTGGGGCTGCAGTGGTCTTCTGAGGTTAAACTTCGGAGCAGGGGAGGAGGGAAGGAGGTTTGCTCGCTGCTTTCTCCAGCAGCTATTTTATTTCTATTTGCCTGTACATTGTAATGTCTTCACAGTGATTGCCACAGGGTGTTGGAGAAGGTGAAAATACATCTGAAAATACACCTGCCTTCAGAAAGAGACCAAATAGGTGAATTAAGGACAAATCCATCATCCTCCTTTGTTTATTTCACACTCCTGCCAGCCTTCTCCACAAGCTTCTCTACTTGCACAAACACATCTCTTCTGGCATATGCATGAACACAAGGAGAGGGACCTGCGGGAGCCGTGGGGTGCTGCTGGCTGCTGCAGAATAGTCTCCTGGGGCTGGCACTGCCTGGGTGTCAGAAGTATCTGCTCAGCATTGCTCTTTCTATACTCTCCCATTTTACTCATCAGAGCCCTGCTCTGTGCTGAACACGGCACTGCTGTTTGCTAAGATCCCCTCTCCCTGTCATGATCTCTGTGACTTTCTGCCACAGCCTCTTGCACTGCATCCTGTGACACTGCAGGTCCACTCCATCCTCATTTCTGCACATGTAGAGACAATTGCCAGCATTTTTACCAAGCATTATTTTATACAGGCTTGCTGGTCTCAGAGGCAGAAGAAGTTGGCAACCATCCTTACCAGCCAGTCTCTAAGGGGCAGAACCCAAACCTTGGGTGAAGACCAGGGGGATTTGAGATTCAGGTAGGTAGCTCCTGCTTATTAGATGCTTCTGAAGGCTTTGTCTGTGCTTTCTTCTTGGTTTGCTGGTCACCTTCCAACACACACTTATTCTTAATATACTGTGCTAGTGAGAGATGTGAGAGTGTCTACATGAAGATGTTTGCAAATGGGTATTTACCCTGGAAGCTGGTTCAGGCATAACTCTCAAGCTGGTGCAGCCCCAGATAGGAGAAGCAGGAGGCCAAAGAGGTAGAGGAGAAGGAAGCAAAAAACTGAGAACAGAAAGTATAAAGTGCTGCCAGGCTCATCCATGGACATACATCTGTCTAGAACCTTAACTGGCTGCTGAATTCCAACTTCAAATCATCGAGCATGCAAAATCTGTGAGAACCACGTGAGGCTCTGGAGTTCATTTGAGCAGCAACACAGCCAGGAAGAGCTGAAAGTGATACTCTGGAAGTATGGAAATTGTGTCCCTTTTTATTTTTTTGTAGACACTGTAAGTGTCCTTGCTAAGTCAGGACACATAACTAGGTAGGCCCACATGATGTGCATTAGAGTAACCTAAAACGTGGTTTGCTATGACACTTAAAACAAGACGAAGCAAAGTGTGTCCCACTGCTTGCTTGTCAGACTTTTGGATCAGCTGCTCCAAATAGAGTCTGTATGGCATGGAGGGATATATTCACATATATATATATGTGCAAGTAAAAGAAACTGCAAGTAAACTCTTGGGTCTTTAAAGAATGCCCTTCATCTGAAAGCTTCAAAGGGCTGGTTATTAGTGGTTAAAGTGACCCTTTGCTTGTAGACCAACAGTCTGCTATTATTCCATTTAATGTCTTAAAACTACTGCTATCCCATAGAGACACAGCAGTGGATGTAGCCAGGACTGTGTGTTTTGTGTCAGCTGGTTCTACCATCACTTGCTGCTGTATCCCCTGAGATGCAAAAGTGAAGATCTCCAGTACAGAGACACTAAAGTGTGTGCTTAAGTGTGAGTGCCATTTAAGAGGCAGACTGCCTTCCTGCCTTGCTTACGGAAACCTCCATCTCCCTCTTGCAGGCCCTTGGCAGAGTGGGTTGGGGAACCTTTCTGTGCTGTTGCCCAGGCTGTGTTTGTCCTGGATGTGATACAGAACTTTGCTCTCCCGCACTGTCTGTCGGGTGCCTTTCAGGAGCACTGTGTTCACATCTACAAGTGCACACGTGAATTATTGTTTACTCAATAACAAATCAAACAAATTCTCTCCTATTCAAAGCAAAGCACAATGATAAAAGAGAGCTGATTTCCACTATTATGAGCACCGATTGATGTCTTCCCTTCTCTTGACTGTCTTTATTTTACAAACAGGTGGCTTTTTTTCTCTTTTTCTCTTTTTCATTTGGAAATGTCATCACCACTTAATTAGCAATGCGTTGTTACCTGAAAGTAAGAGCAAACCTATCTTAGGCCATATGGCAGGGTTTTAATCTGCACTGTCACGGTGTAATCATGTCGGAACGGCTTCCCTTTTCAGTCAAAACTGCATTTCACACTTTACTAATATGGGGCTTTTCCTTTCCTGTTCCAGAGTAATATAGCCCTGCCAGTCCAGCAACTGCAAATTAAAATAGCTCCAAGCTGTGACCAGCAGCAGGAGGGTAGAGTGAGCAAGAGAATGGTGTAACTGGTGGGGAGGGAGGAGGACCCCATCCCAAAACTGGAACCTGTGCTCTTTCTGTGATCTGCTTCTGTGAAATTGGACCAAATGAGTTTGGGCTTCATTTCAGAAGAAAATTCCCCGCCCCTATAGCAAAGTCCTGGATTATGCCACTGGGGCTGGTTATAGGGCATCTTTGGGAAGTTTACCTTTCCTTCCCCAGTGCTATTGGGACTACATGAAAGCAGAAAGCAAGAAAGCTCCATGTTTGTGCAAAGCAGGAGTGACCAGTGGAAAACTTTGCAACTTGGCTGCTGCAGTCGTTTACAGGGTCTAAGAGAAGATTGAAACACATGGTTTGTCGGGTGATGTTTTCAAAGGAGTTGTGCTCCTAAGCAACTTAGAAGCAACATATTGGGCAACATACAGATGTTTACTCTGATGTTTTAGGATATGTAACTGTCCTTTTCTGGGTAGTAGATGAAGACAAAGAACTGGATTGAATTGTGTTTGCAGTGGTATAAAAGGAAACATGGGTTGCCTGTCCCCCAGAAAAATAAGGCAGACTATTTGTATGCACTGGCTCTTCCCACAGCACCTTGCACAAAGCAGTCTGGATCAGAGACCCCCTCTCTCTCGCCAGTTTTCTCATGTTCTTCCAATGCTGCATATCCCCAGGCACCTGTGAGGAACTACTTGTGGTCTCTGTTTAGCACTTGTGGAACTCAGGCTAAAATGGGTTGAGTCAGGACAAAGTCATAGCCAGCAATGAATCTAGATAGCTTCAGTCTGTGATCAATGTCCTTAGTTTCCCATCCCTGCATTTTTACCCATCTTACCCCTCTCTAATTAGAATAGTAAGTACCAGGCAGCCAGATAGAGGAAGAAAAAGGATCTCTTGAGACTTCTCCCCTCTCCTAATGGCTGCTTGTGTTTCTCCAGGACAGAAATCTCAGAGCCCATGAAAGTCCCAGTGCTCAGTGAAGCGTTTCTTTCGCTTACATCCTTCAAAGGACATATCTGGCTCCAAAGCCACAGGAAATCCCTGCCTTCTCTGAAGGAGAGCAGCAAGTACCATTTTGCCTGAATGTGCTGTGCTGCTCCAGGGTGTGCATGGGTTGGAGGGCTGCGATTCCTGTCCCCAAGGTTAGAGTTTCTTCCCCACAGCATATGTAGGAATTACACAGCTCTCTAATCATGGGCAAGGTCTGATGTCTTTCACATGCTGTCTGAACTGTGTTGCTGTATCCCTTTACAGATATAACCCCTAGAACACCTCAGGGCTGGAGATACTCCTTTCCTTCAGTCACTTTGTATTTTGCTGGAATTACATTTCTTCAACCCACATATGAATACTACAATGTACAGCAGTAATCTCCCCCACTCTTTCCCACTCAGCAGAAGGCTGAAGATAGAAGCTGCACAGTGCTGATCTGCTCCTTATCAGTTATTAACAAATACATGTATTTGCAATGTGACAACAAAAGCAACAGAGGCAAAAGGAAAAAAAAGAATTTAAGTAATGGTCTGAGGTTTTGCTCACAGTAAGAGAAGAACCAGAGCTCTCTTGTTATTTAAATGACTGGTAAATATCAGCGCTTTGGCCAGGAAAGTCAAAGTCTAAATGTTCACTTACAGAAATGAACATCAGTGCAGGGGAAGATTTAAATATTTTAGTGTCCTTGTCAATAGATATTTCACTGGGGAAAAGGACTCGAGCGTATGGGTAGTTGATCTGGCTAGTTAAAGCTGTACATTTGTGACACCTTTTCCTAAAAACTTCTAAAGAGTAAGATAGCTCTGGTGCTATACATAAGCGCAGCTTCTCTGATGTGAGGTCCTTCAGCCCAGCTGCAAGCTGGCCACACTGGACATCTGCATGGCCACAGACAGGGAAACTTAGAAATGCTGTGCTGCTTTTTCACCAGGTACCTCATGTGCTTTGCAGGGCTGATGCAGGAAAAGGTTGAAGTTGCAGAGGGACAGCATGTGAGTGTGTATGTGTGTGTGTGTGATAGTCCTGACAGCAAATATGATTCTGGAGCATGAAATAGAAAGATGAATATCAAGCGAGAACATCCAGCTGCAGGTCCTTTCCCCTTCTTTTTCCAGCTTTTGGATGAACTGCAAAGCCGAGGGGGACTGTTAACTGCCTGGGCCTGTCCATTTGTCTCTCTCTCTTTACTTCTCCGTCCCTCACCCTCCCCTCCCTCTCCCTCCTGCAGCTCCGGAGGGTGGAGGTGCGATTCGCTATGCCCGTTTTTTATTTCCAGCACGCTTGACAGGCTGGGCGAGGAAGGCGTTAATGTTTTCTGACAGGCCCCCTCTAATTGTTGGAGCTTTTCTTCTCTGCCTTTTCTGTGAAATTCTGACTTAGGCGAGCAGCATAACAAAATGCTCTGGCATTGAAATGTGCGCTTGCACTACACTGGGCTCAGGGAAACAGCATTATTCATGAAGATTTTCAGCTGTTTTTGTCTTTTAACTAACCTTTGAGTTTGATCAGAGGCTAGCCGGGCTCCCTTTCTCAAAAGGCGGTCTTGGCAACCCGACAATGGAGCCAAACTGTTTTCCCTGTTAAAGAGATAACTATGCCGTTGAGTTGGTACATGGGGGAAATTAATCTTCAGGCGCATACAAATGATAGCTTTACCTCGGTCTGCAATCGCCTGCATGGGATTATTAATAGGACGCGGGTAAGGAGCAGGAGAAATTCAGACTGGGGCAGAGAACTTAAAAAAAAAAAAAAATTCGCAACCCCAAGCCCATCATCCCTTTTGATTGTATAAAGCCTGCGATTGATTCTTCACCACTTGCCTTTTGCAGCAGGAATTAGCCCCGCATTGTGCGGCCTGACACGCTAAGAGCTCGCTCGCTTGGGAGCTCGAAGTTGCTGCGCGCTG
>VXBT01006303.1:337132-380119 GCA_013400235.1 Oriolus oriolus
TGGGGCGGGAAAGAGTGAGGGAGAAAGGGAAAGGGGGGAGCCCTGCCCGCCGAGGGGTGTCCGAGATGGGGTGCGGGCTGAGGGAGAGGCAGTGGGTGACTCCGGCAGAGCCCCAGCGTGTGCGGGGCAACCTCTGCTGGGGCCACCTCAGCGGCACCTGCCGCGGTTTGGAGGGGAGGGAGAGCCGCGGTGCGGGCTGTGCTGTCCCGTGGCGTGAACAGGCAAAGCGGTGCGCCCCCGCGGGAGAAGTGCCCTTGCCATTGCGGGACGCGGCGTGTTCAGGGGCCGCCAGGAAGGGAAAACTTCGTGTGCGGGACCTCGGCTTCCCCTTGTCCCTAGAGGGCACCGGGACGCCTGGTATCGCTCCCTTCGCTCACCGAGCGCTGAGCTCATTGAGTGTCCGAGATCCACCGCCGGGGGCTGTCGTCTTCCCCCCCGCTTCCAGCGGCCCGAGCCCCGTGTGCCCGGCCCCGCACACGCCCCGCGGACGGCCTGATGGCTCTATTAGCCAGCGACAACGGCGGGTGAGCCGGGCTGGGTGATAGCAGGAGGATGGCTGAGCGTATGGCAGGGCAGAGACTTCTCGGGAGAAGCCACCTCGAATTACCCCTCTGGAAGGCTGAGCACCACGGGGTGAGCCTGTCAGGAGAGAAAAAAAAAACCACTCTTGGGCACGTCCCTCGCAGACGGTCCCTGCAAGGTCCAGCACAGCGAGAGAGGAGGTTTGTCTCATAAAGTATGGGCGTGTTGGGCAGAGCAGGCAGGTGTGCAGCCAGCCCGCCCTTCACTGCCCGATCCCATTTCCCAGGCCACACAGTCTGCTTGCTAGTCCCGAGGAACCCACTGATCTCCTCCTGCTCCCATGGCACCCTGCAAAGTGGAAGTAGATCATGAGCTTCCCAAGCAGGCAATGGCATTGGCTTGTAACTGGGGAGTCAGGATGAACCTGGCCTATGCAGGAGAAATTATCACTGCTCCCAGGTGGAGTCTCACTTGTGTTTCAGGACCAAATGAGGAAAAGCAGTACTGAGGTGATGAGAGTTTGAGGTTGGTGTGCCTTGGGGGTTACACTGACCCTTGGGGCTGCAGGGGTGTAGGCAGCCTGGGAGACATGACTAGGTTCAGCACCGGATAATACTGATCTTGACATTCTCTCCCTGCTCTCCTGCCTTTCACATATCCATGTTTTTCTGAAACCTTTAACATATTTTCTGCCTTCAGCTCTGTCTCATTTCCACTTCTCTCTACACCTTTCCACTCTGTAAACCAGATATGTATGCTCTTTAACCCACTAAAAAGAGCAGAGCCACGGTATGACAGTCTTGCCATGGTTAAAGATTATGGCTCTAGGAAGTCTCTGGCAGGTGGCTTTAATCCCAAGTACTCACACCAGCTCCAAAGCATGGAAGGAGGGGACCTGAAGGGTCCATGTTCAGGTTTCAGTGGAAATGACTGCAAAAGTAAGCCCTGTGCTGTTGTTGATGTCAATTACAGCACCCTGGAGCTGTAGAAATCACTTCATCTGCCGCTGGATCCCTGGCCCTGGCTGTGTGTGTGAGTTTAAACAGTGATAACCAGAAACATAGCACAGGAGAACCTTAATGTGCACCTGCTAGCTAGTATTTTAGTAGTTTTTTAACATGTTGGCTTTTAATGCATGTGTGATGAAAAATGTGAAGTAGTTCTGTGTGGTCATATTTATTTTGAGGCCTCTTCACTGATCACTGACCAGTTTCTGACTTCTAGCCTATTGTCTCCTCACATGTGAAATGTTTTAACTTATTTTATCCACTCTTGGGCAGGACAGCCAGACTTTACCAGGATAAAATGTTTGCTTGTATTGCCTGTTTGGGGAGCTCTCCCTTTTCAGTTCCAAGTCTTGTGGATGCTTTGTTCAACATCAACGTCTGATGTCAGAACTGACTGCACTGGAAGCAGCTGTTGCATCACCAGCTCTGCATTGTGACTTTGGGAAGTGCTAACAGAGATATCAAATTAATTGCAGCCCTGTATACTGTAAATATATTTAAACAGACTAATTCTTCTGCAGCAGCCCATTTCTAGAACTGGTGTAGAAACACCACGTAGGGACACTCCTGCCCTTTCTCCCGGAAGTGGCAGGATGAGACTGGAATTTCTGGGTCCCTTCTTCTCCAGTCTCAGAGGGCTCTTAAAAAGGCTAAACCTGTGAGTCCCAGAGGTCACCAAGTGTAACTCAAGTAATTGTGCCTGCGTGGCCTTGTACCCATTTGGCTACCCTGGGTCAGGGTATGTGTGTAGGGGGGATGGATGAGGGAGGCAGAGCCTTTTCCTCCCTTGTCTCATCATGGTCCTTTTCCACCCACTGCCACCAGGGAATGAACTCACCCCTCATGTCTGAGGTAATTCCAATCTCACCAGCTCCTCTGTGTGCTCACTGCGCAGGGTAAGGGCTCTGGGGCTCTGCTCACTGTGCAGAGCAAGGGACCAGATTCCTAAAGAATAAATATTGTTCCTAGGTCCCCCGCCTCCACCCACTCCTATGCACAGTCCTGCACCCGCACTTTAAAACTCTTAATTCTAATATAATGATAAATAGCCCTTGCCCTTTTCATTTGGCACTTTTATTTTGGTCTTTTTAAAAATTTATTTAATTTCTTTTTAAAATCTTGAACTGTCATTATTTTATAGTGATTTTTTTGTGTGCCTAAATTGCAGACACACTCATGAGGTCTTTTGAAGTCCTTGCCTTTTTTTAAAAAAAATAACTCTGGTATGCTTTTTTTCCCCCTTCCCATTTCTTTTCTTTTTTAAAGGCCATTTATGTTATGATTAAATGCTGTCCTGGAAAAGCAGAACGAAAGTCGTTAATCTATATAGATCTTCAAAGAATCGATACATTAGGGACTTCTGTAGGATTTGTTACACTCCATTTTGTTACAGTAGGCAGCTCGTCTGGATTTGGGCACATGTGTTTCTCTCCCTCCCCTCGCCCTCCCCCTCGCCTTTCCAGCTTCCCCCCCAAGAGTGAAAATAAAGTAAAAGGTCTTTCATGGTAAACAAAACCAGCTTATTCTCCACATAGAACACATGAATAGCTGGAAAAAAAAACTTACAATAAATGGTGCATTTTTTTCTCTGCTGGGTATAGCATTCAAGATCAGTCCAGTATTCAAGAAGCAGTCCATTTTTTGCTCAGCAAGAGAGTTTAGAAAAGAAGCGTGGGGTCTATTCAAGGATCTTTTCCCCCTTCACAATTGCTGGGCTTTATGAAACCTATCTTCCATGCCTTGTCAGAGTATTTCTGGGGACCAATTAGTGCTTTGTTGCAAGGCTTCTTTGCTGAATCTTTGAGCAGCAAGAAAAAGCTCTCTTGAGTCTCCCCTTATTTTGACTATTTCAGTCATTACTCAGTGTAATAATTAATATGACAACTGGACGCTGAAGTTTGTATAGAAACACCTCGGCTGCAGGAGAGAGCGTGCAGTGGGTGGTAACAAGCTACAGATCAGACCGAGAAGCCACACACACAAGGAAGGGGGGAAAAAAGAGAGGGAGAGGGAATAATGAATGAAAAGAAAGAGAGAAAGAATAAAGATAAATAAATAGTTGGTGCGGCCCGGAAAAACATAATACAGACTTGGAAGGAAAAAAAAAGAGGCACTTAGAAGGGAGTGTGGGGGCGGGTCAACCCCAGAGAGGTAAACTTATTTTGAAACAGTTTCCACGTGAATATAATTTTCAAAATTTGCTACTTTCAGAAGTTAGGAAAGTGATTTTCTCCTGAAAAGGTGAGATGTTCTTTTGGGTAAGTAATTTAGAAGGACCCTATGTCTGCACTTTTGTATACTTGATAAACTTTAAAGCCTTTTCCTAAGCGTCCCTTTATGGAAATAAGAACTTTAGCGTTAAACCTTATTCTTGAGTAATTGTTGCCTGTCCTGCCCAGGGTGGAGGAGGCTCTTTATCGGGATAGCAAGTTCAAGTTTTCTTGGTGTTGTATCGTCTACAAGAGGAATAAAGCCTGTGCCCCAGTGAAGAATTAAAAATGACGTTTGACCAGGGACACTGCTGAAGTCTCCTTGAAAGGCGTCTTGGGATGAACACCCATCACTTTGCAGACATTTCTTGGGCTGCCAATTAGGGCATAATAAATAATTAGAGGTTTTAAGCATATTAGATACAGCTCATGCTAATGAGCTACATCAGGTCTTGTGCTAACCTGAAGTGACAGTTTGCATATAGGGCTGCAAAAAGAAACAGAGAAAAAAACCCCAAAACCAAACCAGCCGCCGAGGCAGCTTTTCCCCCCGCGGGCTCGTCCCGCTCGCCCCTCCGCAGCTCCTGCGGGTCCCCGCCGCTGCTCCCCTGCCTTCCGCGCCCGCGGAAAGAGCCCTTCGCTGCCGGCTCTGCCGGGTGGCCCCATTGTGCGGCCACGAGTTGTGCGTCCATCACAGCCCCGGGGGATAAATCACACCGGGCTGCCCCCCCCGCATACCCCAGCGCCACTTTTTGGAGAGCCGAATTTTTTGGGTGGGGGGTGGTTTTTCCCCTCTCCTCCGAAGCGGTGGTCCCCTGGCAGGAGGGGTCGGAGAGGGTTTGGGCGATGCCTACGCAGGCTGGGAAGCGGATCCCTCCCCGCTGTTCCCGGGGAGGGCAGGCAGCGGGGACGGCCGGGGTTCCCCGCTGCAGCCAGCCGTCTCTGCCGTGAGGACACAGTGCCACCTCCCGGCCACTCGTGCCCCGGAGGGAAGCGGCCAGGGAAATCCACCGCGGAGGGGATGGATGGGGTACAGCCGAAAAAGCCTTGAGGTCTCGGAGAGCCCGGCTCTGCAGTGAGAGAGGATATGGCTGGGCGGCTTTGCCACCACGATGCAGAGGGAAGTGCGAGGAAACGCTGCCTCTCTGAGGTGTAAAGGAGAGCTACAGCACCCTGAGACCTCTGGTAAATGCATTCACGATATTGATAAGGAGGATGGCCCCCTGCAATGCACACACACAAACCATCTGAGACACTCATGGAATCCTCATTTGGGAATTTTTCCCACCAGCTTCTGTTTTCATCAGAAAATCCCCCTTCCACTGCTCACTGCTCCCTCACATCCACTGGGACATCCTGAACCAGCAGGCAAGGCAGGGAGCTGCAGGCCAACGATGGGCTCAGTGTCCTGGCACAGGACGGGACATAATCTCCCAGACACGAAGACTCACAGCTCCAGGGAAGCTGCCACTCTGCAAATACTGGCTAAAGAGAGTCTGAAGAGCAGCCAAAGTCCGTGGCCCCTTGAACTCACATCGTGCCGGCCAGGGGAGCCTGCCAACTTCGGTGCAAAGAGCCCTGTGAGCTGTGGCTGAGACCACAGCCAGAAAGGGATGCACGTGGTGTGTGCATGTGTGTGTGTGTGTGCCCAAAGAAAGTGTGTTTCTGAAGGAGAACATGTGTTTTTAGGCAAAGGCAAGATGGGACATCAGCGCATTTCTGCGTATGGTTGAAAGCAGAGGGGCTGCAGAGTGCTGCAGCAAAAGCCAGGAGCAGGACTAACAGAAAGCTCAGGTGCTCACACGGGCTGGGGAATCAGGCACATGAGGAAACTTGAAACCCAAGTGGGAAAACTCGGTTGGCAGTGTCACTGCAGGGGGATGAACCCACGCTTGGTACGCTGAACTGGTACTTCAAAGAGGACAGGGAAGCTCCAGCAATTTGGACTCTGAAATGGCCCAAGATAACAGGTACTGATGTAATTGCATATTCCTACAGTAACATCACTGGGCACACACACACTCACACACCCACACACACTGCTTTGCTCCAAAACAAGAGAATTTGGTAATTCCTCCTGGCAAGACAGAGTTTTGCTTCCTCCAGCCAGTGCCTTTTGCTACCAGGCAACCTCTGACAGTGCAGATGGATTAAACAGTGAACTGGTGGCAATACACTGGCGATATTATTATGATTGTGTAACAATAAGGGTAAGAGAGAAACTTGAAAAAATAAATACAAAAAGCAGTGGGTAGGAGGAGGCAAAATAGATAATTACAATGATTTGGCATGAGCAGTATTTTGGGTATTTGATATTTCACTTTGTCTTGCCATTACCATTGGGAAGAGTGAACATACATAAGAAAAGGGATGGAAAAAGGGAAAAACGAAGAGCATGTAAAAGCATGTAAAAGCCACAAAGAAGTAAAAGAGAGAGATAAAAGGTTAGTGAAAAGAGAAGGAATAAGGAAAGATAGAGGAAGGCACAAACAGATGAAAGAATAGTTCATCTCACTGAAAAATGTACCAGGTGGCAAGGCATGGTGTGTGGGGAAGGTAAACAGGACTAGTTGCACAGGGACTTGTCCTGCACAGGGACTATAATCAGTATTGTCACCATCCTCATCTCACTGTTATTTTTCTTCCAAGGTGGTCTTCAGTGTCCCTATCATGGATAGGGCTGTGACTTGTGCTGCACAAACACAGGACACAAAATACTGGCTACTTCAATGAAGTTACTGGCTGAGTAGTTAAAAAACTTTTAAAGTTAAAAAGTTTTTATACTGCTGGAAATTACCAGGGGTACTTTTCCCTACTGCTCCATCTTTCTTTGCCTTGTCCTACTGCCGTATCAGCAGGGTCCAGTGTATTTAGTGTGCATCACACTGGCTGTCTATCTTGACCTGCCAGCCCATACCACAGGCTTGCTTGATCACTTCAGAAATTAAATTTCTGTCCCTACATGCAGTTTCAGGATGCACAAAGAAGCACCTCTTCTGAAAAAGAGTTTTGGTATTTGCACCCAAAGCTCTGAGTTACTTCAGATGCATGTTATATAGTTGATAATTGCAATGGGATGGATTCTGACTCCACAGTCATGGAATTCAACATGGACTTGGACTGAGAGCCATGAAAATGGCTCCACTCATTTTCCCCGCTGTAAGGCCACTGGATTTTATATGTATGAACAATTCACAGTAAGTCTTTGCTAGTGTTCACCTATCTGAGTTTGCACAGGTGTGTAAAGTAGAGCTTCCCTCAAGGACAAAATAACTGTAAAGAGAATTTGTCTTCATCAGGAAAGGATAGCAGGATCACTTGCCTTGACACAATCTGTCTCTGTAAGACTTCATCTTCCCAAAGAGCAAGATAGATACTTCCCTAGTTGCTTCATTTTTTCACCTGCCCTCTGATATTCGGCTACAGCTTTCCAATTTCCCTTACCCCCTTTGGTGACTCCTATGAAACCAAATCTGAGCTCCTTCATATCAGTACTTTATTAACCTATCCTGAAATCATTTATGCGCCCCACCCTGTTCCCCTTGTGCTTTCCACAGCTGACACCATATGCAAGAACACACACATCATCTGCAGCTCTACATCCTCCTGCCCTAGAGCTCTGACTTACTCTTGCCTGCTCCTTTTCTTCCTTTACCTTCTTCCCTTTCCCCATGTTCTGGCTCATATGCCATCCTGAGGTTCATGCAGCTGACTCCTGTCTCATGCTTCCCTTGTACTGGGTGTCTCTCTCCAATGTGTGGTCAGTGGAGCAATGCCTCCTACTCTCTCACCTCTTTGGAAGCAGCCCCAGACACCCTACTAAAGGAAAAACCCCTCAGCTGCTGTGCTTTGCCAGAGCCTTCCGTGCCTGATGTTTGACATCCAAAGAGCAGATCCTGGAGAATGTCTGATGTCTGTTCAAGGGGAGTGACCCCAATGGGAATCCCACCTGGGGCTGAGCACGCAGCTGCACTGGGAAGGAACGGGCAGGAGGCTGAACTGAAAACGATGTGTTGACGTGAAGAAATGAAAACAGCTGATGTTGATCGGGAGGAGGAAGGCTGTTAATTCGGAGCATGCTGCTCCTCCACGTTGGGTGCAGATCGAAACAATCTGCTGGAGAGCCGCTCCACGCAGGCGTGGGACTCGCAGGGGATGGCCGGCGTGGAGCGACGGGTTTGTGTGCCAGGGGTGGGTGGGGTGGGCGTGCAGGGAGAACGCCCCCTTGGCATGCTGTCCAGGGGAGGGAGCTGGGGAAGCGGATGGCTTTGCCGTGCTTGCTCCACTTTAAATACCTTTGCACGGATCGCCGGCCAGTGCAGTTAGGTCAGAAGGCTTCACCTGCTGTAGTGAAGGGACCTCCCTGTGTGGGCATCACTGGCTCTGCGACATGGACTCACAGCACTGCAAAATGAATGGTGACCTTTTCCAGGTAAGGGATGGAGTCTGTGCCTGCTTTTTGCAGAGGTGGAGGGATGTCCTTTCTCACTCCTGTGCTTGTCCTCCACTCTCTGAGATGCAGTGTGACCCAAGAGAGGAAGAATCAAGGTGGCCTGTCTTGATGCTCTGCGGTACCTGAATGCTTTTGGCAGCCCCCATACTGGTCTGCTGTTAATTGTGCTCACAAAAGTGTAGTGAGAATGGAAACAACAGTATCCTTGCATACACGGCAAAGAGACAAAGAATGAGAAAAACCAGAAGCTTATTAGAGGTCTTAAACATGTGTGATGAAAGAAAGCTGTCTTCTTTTGTTAAAAGAAAACAGATGAAGTTACGTGCTCTTCTGGTGGAGCTTTTTGTTAAATTTTGGGACTCTCATGTTCTCTTTTTTAATGTTTACTGACTGACTTTGAACTCTTTGCTTTGGGAAATACAGGAAAGTCCTGAAGTTCGTGCCTTTCAAATACAGGTGCTGATGTGACTGCAGGGGCAAGTGACATAACCCGAGGCCAGCATGGTTAATTATTAGGGCAAAATTCTGCACTTATGTGTCCTATGCAATGCTGCTGAAGCCAGAGAGAAGCTGCATGAGATGTGCAAAAAAAGGGGCTTCTATTTTTTTTAAGAGCAGAGATGCCAAGGAAGCTTCTATTCCTACTGCTTTGTGTGCTGAGGTTTAACTCCTACAGCATTTCTCTAGGGTCTCACCTTTCTGCTTATCCAAGTTGTGTAATTACTTGGTTCCAATGACAACTGTGGTGATCAGCATTTAAATGCCTTAAGAAATCTGACTTGGAATCTAGATCTATTTTCACAAGAAGCTTAGAATCTTTTCATTTGAAATATTTTTCCCCCACTATTTTGCATATCTAGGAAGTTTTAACTTTACAACACAGAGGTGAAAATTTTATGCCCCTGCAATTGCAAGGAAAACTTTCTCTGGCTTTAACAGTATTGGAATTCACTCTGCAGGGCTTTAGCTAAATGTCTCAGCAACGGATTAGAAGGCTGACAGGATTATGTTATTGACCCCTATTACTGCCACCTGTGTCAGAAAGGCAATACCAATGTATGTGCAAAGTGGTTAACTAAAAATGCAGATTTGTGCTCAGGTAAGCCTATCCTTGCATCTATAGATCACTTTCTTTTTTGAGATTGTATTAGGTCCAGGAATTGTTTTTCATGCTCATCAACTGGTTCTTATTTTACTTCCTGGAAAAAACAGAGCTGGAAGAAAATTAGAGCTGTATTTATTGCACAATATATTTATAAATCACATATACATATCTTAGAGACAAAATTTCAACACACAATTTTATTTTCAATAAAATGATTTCTTCAGCTCTGAATCATAATCAAAATAGTAACACAAGAGTAGAACTACCCCAAAGCTGCAATTCCTCCATATATGTTGAGGAATGAGAAGTTAAAGACCAAAATGAGAATGGAAAAATGATCAATAATTAAACCTATGCATAAGTACTAGAAAAATCAATAATGTGAGTGCCTGTGTTTGTGCTGCTGTGTATCACCTACAGTGCATGTGTTGAAGTTTATTGTCTGCAGTGTGTATTGGTGCACACTGCCTGCATATATGCTGATAAGAACTGGGT
The DNA here is from genome assembly GCA_013400235.1 of Oriolus oriolus. Classification (NCBI taxonomy): domain Eukaryota; kingdom Metazoa; phylum Chordata; class Aves; order Passeriformes; family Corvidae; genus Oriolus; species Oriolus oriolus. The sequence goes on from VXBT01006303.1 coordinate 346,925, forward strand.
ATCAGGAAAACAATAATTTTAGTCTTCTCCCCCTTTGCCATTAAAGATGTCACCTCTGTGACAGGCTCAGGCGTGAACTGATGCTTGTTGAAAGACCTTCCAGTGAGCTGAGTGTATGTGCAGATGTGCAAGAAATTAAGCAAGTATGAGGCTGTTTACAGCATTAGTGCCTACTCCCTACTGCAATGTGTCTTTCTCTTAAGCACCAATATACAAGAGTGGGAAAATGACTGAGGACAGATTGAAAGCAGCTGATCTCAACAAAGCAAGACCAGTGACCAGTGAGTTTGGAAAGGTGTTTAAAGACATTTTTGTGTAATCTCATTGTACAAAGAGATCAATTATTATCAGAATTACCTTGCAGGACTTAAACTTTGCATTATTATTCAGTGCAAGTATCCAAACCACAAATTCTTCATCTGTCACACACATTCAAGTCACTCTGTCATATAAGTTGGTCCTCACAGCATGACTTGGCAAGAATATTTTAAATATATAACTATCTGTCTTTTAGAACAGTTTCATTGCAGACTGTGAAAACCGAAATCTCTGTCCATTGGACAGACTGTGGTGGAGCCAGTTCTGTCCTTAAGATCAGTTTTGGCTGTGGTGGGTGAAAACAGAAGGAAAAAGGAATGCATGGACAGTATTTGAGGTGACAGTTTTGGTTGCACTACCATAAAATTTCAGTACTACACACATTTGTTTCTACTTTTGCCAGACTCCTGTCATCATTTTCCCTTGTGGTTGCTTGAGGTGTAAATGGATTTCATTAGCCAGCTGACACATCACTTCCAGCTGCTTTTCCTCTTAGTCCTCCCCATGTAAGAGTTGGGCTGACTCCCTGGCTGGATGAGGACTCAGGAGACACAGAGATGCTGCGGGAAGTGTCACAACTGAACAGGTGGCAATCTTCCTTCTGGTGCATAAAGCCAGCACTTCTACTACAGTTCCCACCAGAGGTCCCTCATAAAGCTGGAAGTCATTTGGAAAACCTTTGCAGCCTCTGGAAACAAAGCCAGATAGAAAAATGTGTGGCCAGTCTGTCAGCAGCAGCCTTGGAGACAGCTTGGAGGATCAGCAATTATTTACTTTACAAAAGAAGGCAGCTCTTCATAGCTCTGCCTCAGGACATGTAGGCCCACCAAGATCTTTATGGCTTCAGGGCAGCTGGATTTGATCACTAATTTGTCTTCTACAAAGGCTATCTTTACTGAGGACAATATTTGGGAACTGGGACTCTTTTTACTCTGATTTATATGTTCAATTGAGCAATAGCCATAATGAGGACAGGCTCTGACTGAAAATACAGATCTTCATAAAGAATAATTGAATGGATACCTTGAATCAAGTTTTAACCCAGGACTTGTTACACCAGGACTCATCTGTGTTGCAGATGTCTGGTGTGATCTCTGAAATACCAACCACAGGCAATTTTTCTGAGGCCAGTAGACAGTAAAAAAATAAAACAAACAAGCAAATAAGACACTAATGTGACCTCCAAAAGTTTGTGATGGTTGTGCATCAAATTTACTTGGATATCGGAAAAATTAAGTGATTCTTGAAATCTCAGCAGCATTTACCTGTCATGCCAAGTACCCAGATAGTTTTTAAGATCTGCCTTCACTCCAGGGCTCAGTTTCCTGTTTCTGAAGTGGTGAAATAGCTCTTCCTTGCTTAACAGGGCTTTTGTGAAAAGAAACACATGTAGAGACATGCAAAGACCTTCTAGTAATGAGAACCATGCAAATAAACGTTTGAGGGTACTGGAAACTGCCTTTTGGAATTTTCAGAGCAGAAAATCAGTAAGAGAAGGGGAACAAACGTAAACGAAAACACATCTTGCCCTAAATGAGTCTTTACTCATTATGGGATTTAGGGAAGATCTAAATGTTTGCTCCAACTTTTTTTTTTTTTTTTTTTTTTTTTTTTTTTTTTTTTTTTCTTTTTTTTTTTTTTTTTTTCTTTTATTTCCTTTGATTGATGTTGTTATTTTGTTTTAAAATCACCTTCCATGTCCTTCCTCTGAATACTACCTCTCTCCTGGGGAAACCTGGAAGGTACAAGCAGAACTGAAGGAAACATATATTGTGGTCTGCATCTCTGCACAGAGCTCATCTCTATTGCTCTGCTTAACCCTGAGTGCTGATGAAAAGGAAGCCTAAGGGAAAGACTTTGCACTGCACCTGAAACCAAAGTGGAGTAATATTTCCAGTCATCCCTGAGAGGTGAAGCAAGGCAAAGATGGAATTAGGCTATTTGCATATCTTTTTTGGCTACCTTCCTCTCACAAGAGCTCTAGTTTGAGGGAAGGAATTTGTGTCTCTACCATCATAAATCAGAGCAGCCCCAGAGCTGCTCTACTTCTGGCAGCAAGAGTTGCCTTGATTCCCACTTGGAGCTATTTTATACCCTCATTACATTGCTGGTGCTGTGCAAAAGGGGAATGGAGAAAGGCAAAACTAGGATGAATGTTAATCAATTTTGTTTGTGTATTTTTTCTCTCCTTTCAGGAATCTAGGTACATTGAAGACTCCCCCAATAAAAATGGTGTGATTTCTTTGATTTTCTCTCTGAAAGAAGAAGTTGGGGCATTGGCTAAAGTCCTGCGCACATTTGAGGTAAACATTTTCCTTCAGATCTTCACAATTTTGTATTGCAGCAACATTTTCTTGGGGTCTTTGAGATTGTGTTTGTGATTCTATTTCATTGCTATTAAAGGGGAAAGCAGCCTGCATTTCTTTTCTGGGCTTAAAATCCCTTTAAGTCTTGGAGCAGGAGTAGCTTTTTAAAATTAAAACCTCTGCCTTTAACTGACACGAGATACTTCATCATAAATGCTTCAGTGAGAGGTAGGGGTGAGTTGGGCTGTGACCTTAGATTGACTTATAACCAAATAATTTGCCCTATAACTTGTAAGGCAAATATAAACCTGCATGTGAGCCATGTGACTCACAATGCATGTTGCATGAGGTATTTCTGCTGGGGGCAGCTTTTAGCTCTTGTCCACCTCAACAAATCTGATATAAAAAATTCCACCAGCTCCTACCTGCAGTACTTCTACAGAGTGAGTAGAGGGTACCTACAGAGCAGCATAAAAATGACAGCACTTTTTTTACACCAAAGGGACTCAGGAACTTGTGCTGAGTGATTTGGAAAGCTTTTGGAGAAACAAGGAACCGTTTACCTTTCAGGACATTGTGTGCCTATTTATTCTTGCAGAAATATTTCCCAGATGTCATGAATGTTGTTTGAAAAGCACAAAATCCTTGCAATTCAGGGTGGTTGTGTTGCAACACACAAGCTGTGCACTCTGTGTTCCCAAGCAAATACTCTGTTATATTGCTTCTGTGGCTTTTTTTCATGTAATAGTTGTGCCTGAAAACAGCAATTTCTTTAGAACACTCTAAGAAGTTGTGGCCTGCATATTTTCCATTCATAAATTGAATTTACTGGGAAATGAAAGGTTGTGTGTTATGGGTACAAAGGAAAAATAATTATGAGTTACAGAACATATTTGGTTCATTAAGATAAAAGGAAATTCACAGCAACTGCAGCAGAGCAACTCTAAATCTGTGAACTGACCACTGTGATACAGTCCTGCAAAATGTCCATATGTCAGTGATGTGCATGTCTGTGAGTGAATTAAGGAGGCTGTTGATATTCTCTTATTAAATGCATTGCTGTCTACTAACTGAAGTGCTGTCAGCTCTAAACAAAAAGTTTTAGGGAAACTAGTATAGGAAAGAGAAAAATAACCAGTTCTTTGGACGTGAATCTTCTTGCCCCAAAGCAGATACCTAAACTAGACCATCTGAATAATATTTTTTCCCTGTGACCATGAGGGCAGCTGAGGGGTTGGTTGGTTTTCCAAACTCAGTTGGTTTTCCATCCCAACAAAGCCATCTTATTCTGTGTTAATTTGCAATCTCCTCCAGCATCAAGGCTTGACAAGAGTCCTGGCATAGATGCTCTTGTATCAGTTTTACGTTTGGCATTGTATTGGGGAAATTGTTGGATGGATAGCTGGATGGATGTGATTTAATGGTGCAAGAACAGTTCCTCGGGGCTGTTGTTAGTGAATTCGTGGTGTGTAAACCAGAGCAGCCCTTGGGTTGTTCTAACTCCCTTCCAAGAACTGCACAGAGGTGCAAGTCTCACGTACATGCACAGCTGAGATAACCTCCATCCTTTTCCACCTGGGCCATAGCTGTGGTGCCTCAGAGACACAGACTTTGTGCGCAGTAACATCCACCTCACAGACAGGGAAAGTGGTGATAAGCAGGTGAAGAGTGGGAACAAACAGGAAGAGCTTGACAGAATTTTTTCATCTTGTACTCCTTCACTGCCTGATAACATTAACTGTGAGATGCTACAGGAGTTAGCTCAGACTCTCTGTGGGTGGGCTCCTTGGGCAGGGATACCCAGCCTTGTCCCCAGGTTTGTATCACCAGCTTGTTGCTGGCCTGTGGAAATGCAGTGGGTTTGTCTCAGAGGGGCGTCACAAGAGGAGATATGAGGATGGCTGCTCTGGCTGTCATGGCCTCATGCAACCACGTGAAGTAGGAAAAGAGAAAACTGACAAGCCACCAGATAGGATCGGGCTGTTCCCAGGAGCAGATGTGGCACTGCAATTGTTGGCCTCACAGAGGGGTCCACACCTTGTGCAGCTGCTGGTGCTGATGGCCACGTGTTGCATGTCTGTAAACTCTCTGCTTCTTGCTGAGGCTGGGAGCCGCCCAGACTCCCAGAATCTCTCTGGGGCACTCGTGCATGGGAATGCAGGCAGAGAGCACAGCTCAACCTTCTTCTCCCAGCTCGGATTTGGGAGTGACTAAGCGATGATGGCTCTAGCAATGACTTTGAGGATTCTGCCTCTTCTCTAGACAGTCTGTAAAACTACTCTGGGACATGAAGGGGAGAGAGGAGAGTTGAGTGAGATGCAAATATGAGAGACTTGAAAATAAACCCTCTCTGCCCAGAGAAGGAGGCATGGAAGCAAGATCCAGGCTAAGACACAGGGAACTGAGGGGATACCTAAAGAAAGGAGAGATCTTGAGGTGCCATGAGCACACAGGATGCCTTTCTGTAGAGGAGGTGTCCATGTCGACCTGGGAAGGTTCATCCTCTCCTTGGTTTAAGAACTGAAAAAGAATTTTGTTACTCTGGAAGGATTGCTCAGCCGCTCTTGAGACCCTTCCCGGGATGCACTCCTGGGTTCACGTCCTGCCCATGTCCTACTCCTGTGCTGGGGTGAAACTGGACAGACTTTAGCCCTTATCTCAGCTTGTTCTTCATGGCCAGCAAGAGCTCAAAGGGAGCTGTGTTGTGCTCTAGCCTGGGTCTGCCCCTTGATATCATGAGGTCCAGGACTTCTGGCTCATAAAGCATCATGGCAGATGGAATCTATACTCACCCATGGGGCAAACCATCCAGGAAAGGAATTAGTGTCCAAACACAGCCCAGACGGAAGGGGTAAGTCCCCATTATGGGAGCCAGGATGGACTGAAGGTATGGGAGCCTCCTCCAGATAGGGGGAGGCACAAGGCTAAGGGCTGCAGAGTGCTCATGGCACAGAATTACGTCCTCTGAGACGCCCAGTTTAAGAGAATTCCAACGTGTTTTGTGGAAACAGTAATGTTTGTCCTACTCAAACATCCCTCAGGGTTGCTCATGCAGTTGACAGAGTACTGCATGCTCTCACATTTGTTTTTCTGCTCAAAGATCCAAACTCTAGTTTTCTGTTCAGGTCCCAGTGCATACAAGTATCTGGCTACAGTGACAACTGTTGATTTTCCTGTGTAGCTTGAAGGTTTTTTTCCTGAGGAATTTCCTCAATGTACTCAGCTCTTTATATCTGCTGGCTTTATGTCCAAAAAATACTTGATTATTTCCACTTTTTTCTTATGTTTACTCAGGAAGACCCATCTGAACACCAGACCCCAGCAGGCTTCTAAGCTTTTCTGATCCCTGGCTCTTGTCCCTTCTCTCTGGTTTGCAAATCCTTGCCTGACTGCATGAATCTGTTCCTCCTGGAGTGCTCTATGCCACTGCTGGCAGTACAGCCCCTGCAGTCCCTTCTTCACCTGTCCTGTGGAGAGATGTGTCTAGGGCCAGACTCACACTCTGATGTGCTGTAAAGTGATAGCAGCTCAAACATCCTCATCAATAAGCAGATTGTTAAAACTGAATCCACTCTGCTTCTGCCCTAGCTGTCCTGTTTGTATATTGGGATGTGAAGACATTTACTTTTTGCTTGTCAAACCCAATTATTTTTCACTTGAAAAGCCCATTTGTAACCTCGGTTCCCGCTGCAGGCTTGAGGGTAGCTGTAGAGACAGCACAAACTCACCAGCGGGGTCTTTACACCAACTTCATTTTAATGGAATCTTCTGTACACTGAGGTACTTCTTGGTGCAGCCATGTGCTGTTTATTTGTTGTGAATATTAAAAAGCTTTCAGCAGAGAAATTTCTCAGCTTTCCCAGCATTTTGTAAAAGTCCTGCTTTTCCTAGCGTTTCGTGAGAGTGCTTCTGTTCCCAGGCAAACTATTAAAAACAAAGCTAACGGTTTTTTGTAAACTAATATTCCTATCTCACACCTGCAGGCTGTTATGAAATTGTTATGATATTGCCTAGGGAAATATGTAGAAATGGGTGTCTTCTGAATTAACCAATCTCTCTGATGGGTGTCTAGACAGAGGTCCAATAACCTTTTCTATTCAAGTAAACTTCAAGTGAACTAACTCTTATAAACCCCTCTATATATTAATAAATAATTGCATTTTCTTCATGGACACCGGTTTTCTATGTTGTGTTTTCTCTCCATCCCTGCAATCACAGTGACAATTTGTGTCATAGAAGATGACAGCTAGGCAGTCAAAACTGGAATAAGTGCCTTCGTCTGAAACAGAATCGCACATGTGAATAAAATATCATGCTTAAAATCAGGAAGATGGAATAGTCAGCATGAAATTGTGTTTCTTTTTTGATTCACTGGACACATCAAAAATGTACCGAGTATAAGTGGAGGCCAAGAAAACAGAAATCTTCCAGGTTTCTTATAAAAACTGAAAAAGCAAAGCTGAGCACTTTGGGTTGACCCAAGTGCTACACTTGGTTGAAATATTCATTTCTCTGTAGTGATACAAGCCTATTGAAATTGAGGTAGCTTTTTTAAACAACAAAGTTCATTCTGAAAGAAAAATAAAAGTGAAGAAAAAACCCACATTGTTCCCCCTCAAATACTGGCTTTTCTGTAGTTAAATTCATCATTTAAAATATCAGAAATAAGAACTTCCATATATAAAAAGGATTGCCTTCAGTTTCAGTTGCAGATTTTCCACACAATTTTGTGAACACATTAATCGTCTCTGAAGTCATTTTTCTGATGGATTTACAAATAGTAGATCATCAGCTGTTTTAAGTGGCAAATATTGGAATACATTACAAGTTTGCTCAACTCGTTCTCAGAGAGGAGCCTTCTATTTTTTTCTTCCCTGATGGGACTTTCTCAGATGCAGAGCAGGACTTCAGTACAAGGTGCAGCCATCAGTGGGTAGGGCTCGAGCTCAAAAGCAAAAAAAAATTGTTGATTTGCACTGAGTAGTCCTGCTCCCAGAGTAAGTTAGTGATCCATGGGGATAAATTACTGCTCCATGAAAGGATGGGATGGGAGTAACAGGCTGTACTCAATGAGACCTGGCATTTTCAGAGTCAGTAGTGGTAACTCTGCTCTGTTTCTGTTTAGGAACTTAATTCCACAGACAGTCCTTCGTGACTGTTATCTCTTTGTCCTCTGGGAAGGTATTGGCTCTGCAGTGGTTTGGGTTGTTTCCAAATCAGGGGAAGAAAACAGTCACTTTGGCCAGGGGGTGTGTTGGAAGGTCTACAGTGATAGGTGAACAGGCCAGGCTTGCCTCTACCATAAGATTGTTTTTTCATTATTCTGTATATATGCACAGCTACGATCATTTCATTACAGCGCTCCAAATCCACGTCCTTGGTCTTATCCCTCCTCTTCCTAGGGCCACAAGAGCAGGACTTCTAATAAACCAACATGGGTTTAAAGAGAGGAATGGCCTCTTCACTGGTGCTTGTGCAATGACACGCGCTGTCACATGTTTTTGGTTTGTCCTGCTCCACGTGTTTTGTAGCCAGACTGTGCTGAAAGTGTCACATCAAATTTCAGGGCTGGAGCAGAAGTGCAAGGTGATGGGCACCAGGGTTTGCTCCAGGGGCAGCTGCCCTCTGGAGCTATTTGCTGGCAGGGACCTGCTCTGGGGCACTTTTCTTCCATGAGCTTGGAAGGAAGACCCTGGCAGATGTGAAGGAGAAGAGGAAGCGCTGTTTTAGCTGAGACATAGACAGGCTCTTGGCCAGTAAATCTGAATCAGATGGCTGCCTTTGCCTTTGCTTTGGGAATCCCTGGCTGAAGGCATCACTGTAACTTCCTAAGTCCTCTGATCTATGAAAATTAAGCACTGAGCCTATACTTATGCTTCTGAAGGTGTTCTCCTTCAGGAAACCCTGAACTAGCCCATGGAAAGGGTTAAAAAACATCTCAGCTTTTTTTTTTTTTTTTGGTACCAGGAAGTGCAAGTAAAATCCTTGTTTTGGGACATTTTACCCAAATTCTCACTAAATGTTGATTAGTGGCACCATAGCGTTGTTGAAAGTTCTTCATCTGGTGACAGTGTGCAGTCTCTTGATTAAGCCAACCTTAATTAGTGACAACAGTCATGAAAACCAGCTGCAGCTGGATTTCACAGCTATAATTAGTTTTAGAGCCATATATAGGAGCATTTAGCAATGAGTAAACAGAAGGATGTGTGTGTGTCATGGGAAGTAGTAACCCATAACATTTCCAGAAAGCGTCCATCCCTACTGAAAACTTCCCTGTGTAGCTGTGAACACACAGCTTTCCTTTTCCAGTGGCCAGGCCATTAAACAGAGGGTGGCACTAAATTCTCTTGGCAGTGATCTCCGCAAGACAGCTGGTGTAGTGTAACACCAGCCTGGTTACTGGTGTGGGGCAGCTGCAGCATAGGTGGTGCTCAGTCAGGATGGAATAACTGGAATAACCTGGACAAGGGGCTGGAGCTGCTTCACGGACTCTGAGAGGGAGCCAAGGCTGAGATCCAGCACTGTGAGGAGGGACATGGGCAATCTCCTCTCTGCATCCACCACTGTCTGTGTTTTAAACTGATATTTGTATTGCTACCCCCTTCTAACTTGGTTAGGACTAATTCTAGCTTGATTTTTGAGCTCCGAGAACGTCTTGAGACTTTCTTCTCTAATGGGCAGTGATAGACGTACAGTTAACTTGGATATTAAGATAATGAACACTGAGTTCTTCTACCCCTAGGAGTGGGGGTTTTAAGAAAAGAGGCAAGAAATTGGGAGTGACTTCCTCTAACTTCAAGGGATCTGTCAGTACTATACTCCCGTAATTTCCCTTAGTTGTTATGCCTAATGCTACCCTCAGTCCTCAGTGCAAAATCTGTTCAGAATTGCTAATACTTGCTAAATTTATGTTAGAAATGGTCTAGTAGACTGCTTTGAAACAGAGCAAGGTGAACAGCTACCCCTCCTCTACCAACACAGAATCACTGCAGCAGACACATGGTTGTACAACAGGATGTGTCCACAGAGGAGGCTGAACCTCTCTGCTGGTCATGAACCTGACAAGAGGGAGAAAAGCACCAACCTGCTCTCAAAGCTCTTTGCAGCTGCAATGGATGATGGGGCGAATTCAGCAAAGACATGTCTAATCTCAATCCATGGGCTCATCTGATTCCCACCAGCTCTAAAATGGGAAGGGCAGAAGGGATCAATATTAATAGTTCAGGTGTGAATCCAGCCACAAACATATGACAGCAGAGATCTTCCAGAGGTGTTAGGCTAGGAGCTAGGTTCCATAAACAAAAAGTAGCTCATAAAGCTGAAATAACTTTTATTAGCTGACTTTTGAAGGCATCTATCGTCAAGATTTCCAACTCTACTAAAAAAACAGAGACTGAAAACTGCTCAAAATGTACAACTAAACCAAAAAAAATGCCGCCATTCTCCTTTGTTAGGTAACTACCTGTCTCCAGAAGTTGAAGCTTTAAAGAAAACATCAACAATTGTGAGAAAACTGATGTAATTGCTAGATTTGGCAACATCAAGGATACAAAATGTTCTGAACAATGTGAAACTATGAAGATTAAACACTAGATGGAGTAGTTGGACTAGAATGAAATTGAGATTTGTAAAGCAACTCTAAAAACAGAGCCACTGTAAATATTTTGATATCAAGGGCTTAGTAGCAAGGCACAGCACACAAGAACATATTCCTCCAGGAGTGCCGGTTCAGGGAGTTGGACACGTGCTGCTGGATTCTTGCTCTAAAAACAGTCACCAGAAGGGTTCTCCCTTCAGCTTCTCTGTTGTGAGGACCCGAAGCCACGGCACAAAGAGGTAACAGGTTGGCTCTGCATGTTACTGAGCGGCAGATATCCCTCAAATAAAACAGCAAAGCAGCTTGACACTCTTTGTGGGAAGGTATTCTGCTTCTCTCAGATGTAAGAAAGGAGGTCACTCGCTCCTTCCTCCATCCTCTTTTTTCCTTCAGTTTTTCCTCCTGCCTTAGGCTGTGATCATTTGAGAGGTATTGATACTCCTCCTGCCTCAAGCATGCCTCGCACCCACCCTGCAGCTAATCTCTTTACTCCCAAGCCCTGCATCATTCCATTCATTTGGGGGTATTGCTGTCTGTGCAGCTGCTCACCGAGCCCGGCTGCAGAGCTGGTGCCGCAGACAAGTCACCTGATCAAAAAGCAAAGGGATGCAGTTAAGGAGCCTTCAGCCTGGAGAAGAGAAGGTGCTGGGGTGATCTTATGGTGGCCCTCCAGTACCCTGAGGGGTCCTATAAGAAAGAAAGATGGGGACAGAGTTTTTAGCAAGGCCTTTTGTGATTGCACAAGGGCTAATGGTTTTAAACTAAAAGAGTGTAGATGCAGGCTATAGGTATAAGGATGAAAACTTTTATGGTGAGGTTGGTGAGACGCAGCAAAGGCGCAGCAGCTCCCTGCACCCGCTCTCTGTCAGGAGCTCCCAGTGCCTCGCCACGCAGAGGGTACAATGTGCAGTCTGTTTGGGAAACGGGGTTTGCAGGCCTAAAACAAACTGTCCCCGGGGCCAAGGACAGTGCTGGCCATTCTCTCCCGCAGATGGCCCTGTGAGGACGGCATCTCTCGAGAGCAGCAGTTGGTGAATGTGCTTTTGACCTTTTCAACTCATTGTATTGGTATCTAGCCAAACAATTTGAGTTCATCTGTGGCGTGCAATGCTCAGGAAAGAGAGGAATGACATATATGTTTCCTACCACGGAATGAACTGCCTTTTGTGGAGGAGTAAATTAGGCCTTTGCTGCTGATGGCCAGATGCCCTCCTGTGCTGTGCAAGCACTGAGAGAAGCAAAGAAAACCCTAAAGAGGTTCAGAAAGAGGGATGTACAGATAAAAAAAATCTTCCCTTTTTCTTCCTTGTAGGTCAAAAGTAGATCCTTATAGCATTACTTCACGGATGAAATCCTGACCCCACTGCAGCGGGGGGTTTGACATTGACACCAGCAGGGCCAGTACTTCACCCCAGGTAGTTTGGGACCTTCTTTAGCTTGAAAGAAGAAAAACAAAAGCTTCTTCAGGGATGCTGAGCACCATGTGTCAGCCCCTCTGACTCTTCTGTGGGTAATGATTCTACGATTCTGTGATCTTCAGGCCCCAATTTCCTCCAGGGATTTGTATATTCTTCCCATGGAACAGAAGCCCAGACCTGGCTATGGCATGCTGTGTCGGCTGAAACTTGTTTAAAAGGTTTTTCTCAAAAACAAAACAATAAAAAAAGAAAGAAAGCAGTGTTTTCATATTCAAATTATAGTGCTCAAGAAAACATTTGAGTTCACTTAACTGGGGTAGATGACTCTGGACTTTTCTTTTGGGCTTTTTGTTTTGTTTTTTTCTTGGCCTTTTTTGTTTTCCTGGACTTTTTGTTTATATTTTGTTGGAAAAATAGGATTTTAAGCAGCTTGTTGCTTACACATCAACATGGCAGCATGTCTGAGGTCAGGTTCCTACTGGCTATAGTCGTCAGTGCTATAGTTGCCAGTGTTCTCTTTCTTCAGAGCTAGGAGACACGGCTGAAGGTCAGCAGAGATATTCAGTGAGACAGAACTTGGATTTCTGCACTAAAGAAAATAACTCTTCTCTGAGAGGGTGATTAGGCTTATGCCCAGAGAGACTGAGGAGTCTCAAAACTTCACTGGACATAGCTCTGGCAACCTGCTCAGGCAGCCTGAGCAGATTATTGTACTTGCCAATCTCCAGAGGTTCTGTTCAACCTCAACAACTCTGTGATTCTGTGATTTAAAACACACATCTTTTTATTTGCACGAACCTGGGCTGCCTTTTTTGGTGCAGATCCATGTTTCTCATTGGATCTCTGCCCAACAGCTGCTCACAGCCCTGGAAACTGTGCAGGTGGCTTTGCAGAAGCTTATCTCACAGGGTGCCCAGCTGCTTGCTCGTCCAATCTTCTTTCAAGATGCTCATCAATATAGCATTCAGTTTCCCATGAGAGGGCACTCTACAGGTGGAATGCCCGCTTCCTGTGTTGGTCCTGGGGAAATGTCTTTGTCAACACAGACAAGCTCTCATTATGTACTTGAGGTACTGGAGTTGCCATTTACAATACAAAGCCTGTTTACAACTTGTATCCTGCTTCCACCTTTCTCTAAGCCTTAACTAGTGCATATTCTTTGTGATGGTGCTCTGGACCAGGGTGAATCCCTCATATTTCTCATTCTTCCTTTCTGGTTCTCTCTCTGCTGTGAAAGTCCTCAAGTCTAGTGGCCACAAGAGGTGAGTGGCTACTTTTATTTGGATTGTACAATGTGGTTTGTTGACTGACACATGTATTTATCCAATCTTTATGTCACATTCCTTCCCCCCAAAACCGTGGGACCACAATTTCTCTTTCTCATAGGAAAAAGGTATAAACTTGACCCACATTGAGTCTCGACCTTCCCGTCTCAACAAAGATGAGTATGAATTCTTCATTAACTTGGAAGGCAAGAATGTCCCAGCACTGGACAAGATCATAAAGTCCTTGAGAAGTGATATTGGAGCAACAGTCCATGAGCTTTCACGAACAAAGAAGAAGGACACTGGTAAGGATGTGCTGACAAGGTTAACAATGACCTGGACTATTTATGTCACATACTAAAATTAATTACTTTTCCTGTAGTGAAGGAGATCCTCTTGGATCTTTATGGCTATATTTCTCTCTCTCTGCCTATTTTTCCTGCACTGTAAACCTTTTCATTTGGAGATTTTCTGTCAGTGTAAAGTTTTTGCCATGCTTCTGACTAGGTCTTCTGGGAAATTAGGGGAGGCTCTGACATCCAGTCTGGTGGGAACAGGACTAGCTCTCCATTAGTGTAAGAAATCCCAGGGAGGTCAGTTGCAGTTCTGCCTTTGGAGGGAAATAAGGAAAGATTTTGTGAGCTGTTCATGCTCCTAATTCTCAGAGATTTGCCGGAGTTGAGGCTGCTTGGTGCAGTGGCGGCTGCCCAGCAGATAGTCTGAGACATACTTATATGCCTCTTCAGATAACAGATGTGATTTTAATAGGATTTCAGACTTTAAATACTTTAGGTCTGGATCTTCCTCTTCCTTCTTAGGAACAACATGAAAGGACATTAATACCTTCTTGAGATCAGTGCTGGTAATCCTTTTACCGTTTCCTTTGTGTCCTACCCATGACATTACATTTGAAGATGAAAAAGAAGGCTGCAGATTCTCTTTGGAGTCAGTTTTCTCTGTTCATGAAACAAAGGGACAAAAGGTTGATTAGATGATTTATGATCATGTCAGATCGAAGAGGCTCATTTTGGGGGGCATTTTCATTTTCAGAAGGAAGCTACAGGACCTGCCAGGGCTTAACATTAATTTTTCTAGTTTTAGTGAAGAAGTTAATAGTAAATTTTATTAAATAATTAAGATTTCTATAAGCATACGCCAGAGTCAGACAGAGATACAGCTCTAAATATCATCCAAGAAAGTCTTGCATGTGAAATTCTGACCTCACAGAAGTCAGAACACCAGTGGTCAGCTGTAGGATTAGGATTTCACTTCATGTTACCCAGTTGATCAAAGGAGTTTTTGAGCTAGATTATCCTGTCAGTGTTTCAAAAAGGGACTTGATCCCCTTCTGTCTGAGAGGATAACTTGCGTTTGTTTGTTAGTTTCAGTAATTCAGCAATAGTATGAAATGGGAACAATTTATTGCTGAGGAGAGTGAGGAAGATTGGTATTTCTTTTTGCCCTTTCTCTCTTCTTTTTTTCGATTTCAGCTCTTCTCATGAGTAATAAGGGTCCAGTCAAACTGAAATCCCCAAAGGACCATATTTTGAAAGGTCAAACAAGCCCTGCTTAGGGGATGAACTGTGGGTGGCAAATCCTGGGCAGAGGCAGCTACAAGGGCAGCGTGAGATGGGAACAGCCCGAGCCGTAGGAAGTGTGGTAAGATGCTGTCCTTTATCAGTGATGGCATTAACAAATAACAGGCCTTGTGGTGCATTTTAGGCCAGCTTGTCTTTCAAATGCATCCTCCTGGCAAATCTGGTCCTAGTCCACAGATGTGCTTGTGTGAAATCTTATTCCCAAACCACGGAACAAGAGCACTGTGCCTCCAGGGAGCAAAATCTCAGACATATGGTTTATGGGGATATTGCCACACTTGTCTCAGTGGGCAGGTAAAGGCTGGGAAGGTTTTCTTCCAGAGGCAGTCTAGGATCCTGTGGGACTGATTCTTTTACTGCTGCCTAAGATGCTCTCATTTCTTCCCTGCTAAGGATTCATTTTGATCATGCTCATGATTTGAGAAAGAAAAACCTTATTTTTCTGTTTCCTATGGGAAGCACGCAGTCCAATTCTTGGGGCACAGCTTTGTGGGCACTCAGAGGAAATTTCTGTATTCTGTCCCAGTGTTAAACACTGTGTGTATGTGCTTTATTGGGCAAGGGGTAAATGAATGGCTTTCAATTTTTTCTTTCCTTTTTTTTGTGGGGGGTGGGGTCACTGTAACTGCTTTTATAATCTTTTCTTAACTAAATGCAAAATTTAATTGACACATTCAAACAGTTACAAATATCAGATTTGGATCAACAGTGTAATTTTAGGTGAGAGCAGGCCAGCAAAATGCTCTAAATCCAAATGTAGCTTTAGTGCTTCGGATGAGAAGGCCTGGCAGTTGCTGGGCCAAAAGCTCTTTGTGTAAACGGAAAGATTTGTTTTAAAAACACAGTGCATCTCTTAATGGCTCTTTTTGGAAACAAGATGGGTATCTGCAGTCCACTTGGAGCCCATGAATAAAAATAATTAAATATTATTCTGTTGCAGCATTAGGGAAATGCAGACAATTTATTGCATTTCTGAAACAAGCTGGGAGCTGAGGATCTGTAGGGGCCTTGTTTGCTAGACCCTGAGGCTGGCCAGAGCATTTGAGACTGTTTAAAAAAGGGCTAAACCTGGGCCTTGAACTGCTATAAATTGCATAGACCTGTCTTTGACCCTCCTCACAATGGTCCAAATGGAGGATTCTGCAGAAGTCCTCGTTGCCCCTGCTTTGCTGCCTCTCATATAAATGGCTTATTAGCATTCTGTTCAGAATTTGACCCCACGGTAATTTGGTCACCACTTGGGTGTCCAGCACCATCCCATAAATGCTGCTGTTTCACTTACAGACAAATCAATATTTATTACTGATCAGCCCAAGTTTGCTCCTCAGACCTTCACAGAGGCCCAGTGTTGCAAGAGCTCGCCCTGGCAATTCATTAATGGCTGTGCAGGCAGACAGCGAGTCTGGCGAACGGGCTGGAGGAGGATGTTGCAAACAAAATATGGGATAGATTCAGCCAGGGGGTAATTTGATTTGATCTTTTCAATAGTTTCTGGGAGGGCTGGGGACAGCATCCTGGCACATCACATCTAGGCAGAAGGCCCACCAGTAGCCTTTTTTCACCCTGGCCTTCGATATGAGGGCTGTACGGATTTTGTGCAGTGTTTGCCCCAGGACTGTGCTCAGAATCTTTGATTCTTGTTTCCATGAGAGCTGAGAAGGCTCTTTGCAGCACTTTCCAGGACCCAACTTAACACCGGTTATGCTGGTGCAAGCAGCACAAAGTATCCTTGGGATTTCCCTTTCACAGCCTGCCGCTTGCACCCGACTCTGCGAGCTCAGAGCTGCTCTCGTTTAGCTGCTGCTGGTGTTTGGGTAGGCAGGCTCAGGACTTCATGCCAAGAAGATAAGTTGCTGCCCCTGTGTAGGGAAAAAGAAAGTCACCCATCTCCACACTCAGGACTGACACCAAATCAGCCTGGAGTCAGTTTTATCTCGAGTTTATCATGAGCTCTGCACCAAGCACTAAGGCAATCTTGAGAATAAAATGTTTAATGGAAGTAAGTCAGTATGGAAAGTAAGTCAGCAATGGTTCAAAACCTGCCCCAGTGAGACCTTTCTGATTCAGGCCAGCAAAGACCTGCAGACATCACTGCCAAAATGCAGTGCAGACTTCCACCCCCAGCAATTTTTCTGCACAGCCTGGACCCTTCAGGCCGTGGCGCATCCCTGAGAAGAGTGGTTATTCTCTCTCACACTGACAAATCCTTTGCCGTGGGACTGCCAGGCAGCTTTTTTCCCAGTGCCTAATACAAAACCATTCACCAGTGTGCCTCACCCCAGGCTGGTAGTGGGGAGTCTGAAGCACAAAACAGTGAAGCAATTCCCCACCATCGCACAAGGCTCAGTGACACAGCCAAGAGATAAACCCATATGGAAAACAGGCAGGACGGCTATGTGTGCTTACCCTACACATGGTGTAAGTAGTGACCCCTCTCTATGGATCAAACACACCTTTTTCTACTCCTCCCTATGACCAGTTTAAGTGAAGGAGTTGGAGGTGCAGGGAAGTTTCTAACAGCGAGAGGAGAGAGTGTTTCTGGAGCGACTAAGAGAACCAGCGGCACATCCAGCAGCAAAGAAGCCTATTTGGGGACCTTCCTGCGTCTGCTGCTGCCATCTAGTGACTCGCTCACGTCTGGTTTTTAGGGCAAAGGGAAGCTTTCGCATCCCGTAATCGCTCTTCTGCTCGGCGGGAGAAGGGGAGGCACGGCCGGGGGTACCACTGAGCTCCGCCGCGGGTCTCTGCATCCTGGGAAGCCAGTGATGCCATGATGCTTTTTTGCTTTCCTTTTATACCCCTTTTATACACTCTTTTATATAGCTTGATATATTCCTTGTGCCTTTAGCTTACACAGTTATAATTCTTCAAGTTCGATAACTCCCCTTAGACCCAGTATTTCGTTAAGTTTAGAGACTAAACATTCTAAAAGCCCAAAAGAAATCAAGGTCCTCTCCAGAACACATTCTGTAAACAAAGATAGGCCCATCCAGGGGGAGGGTCCCTTGGGTGGGGGGTCTCACCCGAGTCCCTCATTGCGGAGCCTTTGATAGGTACGCTAATTTTTGCAAGGCATATAATTGCATACTCATCACATCGTCTGTGGCCATTTTCTTCGGTGGGGACATCAGGGTGCATTTCGATGCGCATTTCATCACACCTAAGGATCCTTAAATAAATACCAAGGTAAAAACCCTTTTTCCCTCCTAACTGTGTGCGCTCTCTTGATTTTAAGATCAGGAAAAGGCATCACCAGGCAGCCCGGGATCTTCCTGGCCGGCAGCCGGCAGCTGCCTGCTCCTGCTGGCCTGTCAGAAACTGCATGGAGCCAGGCCGGCAATGGGACAGCAGGCAGGGGAGTGGGAGCTCTCCCTGCAGCCAAAGTGTGCCCTGCAAAGCTGCCCCAGCGCCTCTGCGCAGGTGCCTCACAGAAACCCAGTGCCACCAGGGCCCTCCGTGCTGTGAGGCTCAGCACAAAGCGTGGCTGAATAGCCCCGGAGACAGGGAGATCCTCTTAGCCCATAGGTGGTCCATCAGGTCTGGGATGAGCCCCATCACCAAGGCACTGCAGGGAACTCATTCAGCAGCTGCTGGCCAAGGATCAGGTTCACTTTGCACAACCCCCAACA
Organism: Oriolus oriolus; assembly: GCA_013400235.1. Taxonomy (NCBI): domain Eukaryota; kingdom Metazoa; phylum Chordata; class Aves; order Passeriformes; family Corvidae; genus Oriolus; species Oriolus oriolus. The sequence goes on from VXBT01006303.1 coordinate 365,056, forward strand.
TAAGATGGGGAAGTATGGCCGAGCAGCAGCGCTCCCAGCTGAGCAGAGAGCCACAGGAGGGGACCAGATGTTTTCCAAGCACTGGCTGAGCAAGCAACACCCATTTGTGCAACAAAGTCTCTCAATGAATTGCAAACTCTTTACTGATAGAGGCTGCCCCTGTTCCGTCCTTGTGTTGAACAGCCGTGAAGACGCTTGACTTACTCTTCTTTCTGTCTCAACACATCACATCTGGAAATCCCTGTGATTCTTCTTTGTCCTTCACCTCACCCCCTTCTGTAAAGAGAGGGTCACATGGGCATTACACGCTGTGTAGTCACCGTGGTCCCTTCTCACATGCTGGCTGGGCCGTAGGCAGCATGTGTAGAATATGAGTTACAAGGCAATAGAGAACCAGACCAAGAAAGTTAATCAAGTTAATGCATTATTGTGTGATGACTGCAGTGACACAATAGTCTGAGATATTAGGATGCCATTTATCGTTTTGTTTCAGAATCCTAGCTCAAGGGGGGCCACCGAGTAGCTCTTAGAGAGTTTCAGAGAGTCCAAAAATTCTGTATCCTTGTTGTGGGGTTTCTTGCAAGGGCTGATTCTGGATTACTGTGAAAATTTTCTACATTTTGATAAGCCAAGAGAACAGAAGTAATAAGCAGAAAATCACAAACATTTCAAGCCAGCTCTGCACCAAGGGTGAGAAGCTCTTGGTGCTCTGTATTCTTCCAACAGTGCATAACAACCACAAATTCAAGACAACTTGCTTGGTTTGTTCTCGTCTCCTACTACAGGGAAAAGGATTGAAAGGATTTAGCCCCTTGCACATGTTTCTTTATATTTATGATGAAAAGATGAAAATATCAGAAGAAGGCCCAAAACCAAGTAACAAAGAAATACACCAGTCTCTATTTCCTTTCTGTTTTGCAGTGCCATGGTTCCCAAGAAGTATCCAGGAGCTGGACAGGTTTGCCAATCAGATCCTAAGCTACGGAGCAGAATTGGATGCTGATCATCCTGTAAGAATTTTTTTAGCATTTTTTCTATTTATTGGCACAGATGTTTCTCTTATTTACATTCGCTCTGCTTTAGCACAGGTCTAGCAGACTAAATCTCACATGGTACAGGACAAAAAGGCTACCACATTTCTAGGGTTAGAATCAGCCCAATCCCTGGTTAGGAAGTAAATCAAACCAAAGGTTGCTGTAATTGAGCAAATACCAGGAGATCTTAAAAGTTATAGTGGTTTTCAGAGCTCGGGGCCACCATAAGGACTCCTCTAGTTTCCCCAGGAGGCTCTGATGTAGTGATTTCAGGCTCACTTTGTGTATCACTAACAAGAAAAAGAAGCAACATATCATAGCCCAGAGGCAGAAAGACTTTTTTCATCCTTGATTACATATACACTGTTTAGCTCAGCGTATTGTTATGTGGTTGTTAACTCTGGCATGGTGCTTTTAGGGTGAGACGTGACAAAAGAAAAGGTTCTTGGTTCAAAAAGTTTGTGGTTTAAATGGTAGCATCAGAAAGTTTTGTTCATTGGCTTAGCTGATAAAAAAATTAGTTTTGCGGTTTTTCAGTTTTGTTCACATACAGGAATATTTTCTGCCTCTACTCCCTCTCCAAGCAAACAACAACTTACTTTCATTTGTCAAAACACAGTGAATTCCATGCAGTGCACCAGAAATTGCTGCTATTAGTTTAATTGAGATAGGGTGATTATAAATAAATTACATGCAGCGCAACAAAAATTGCTGCTATTAGTTTAATTGAGATGGGGTGATTAGTCATTCACTACCTATTGCTTAATTCGAGACGTGTTATGTACCATGTACAATGATTCATGATGTTCACTGTGGTCACATGAAAGGCAGAATGAAAGGAGGTACACTGAGCCAATGGCCCCCTTGTGTGTCATGCAGGAATAGACCAAGATTGTATTTGAAAAAAGAACCCCAAAAAAGAAAAGAAAAATATGTAAAAAGGAATGAAGCGTCTCTCCTCCAGTTCCTAGAATTAGTTAGTGAGCACTTGTGCCTTAAAAAAGAAAGCCAGCTGCTAGGATAAATAGGTGTGGCAGTCCACAGAGTGCAGAAAAAGAGAAATTAAAGGAGCCTGTGTTTTTGTAGTTAAGTGATGCACGGAATTAAATCACAACGACCTCCATGAAAGGTTAATCTTGGATAGTGCATTTTTTTGGCCATTGGCTGCATCTTTTTGATTAACACCCTTGAATTTACACTCCACTTCCGCTGCCTCCTCTATTTGGTTGTGTTTTGTGGCCTCTCAGTCCAGTTGTGCTATTCACCACTAAGAGGTGCATTTATGGACTGCTGCAGTGCCCAGGGAACTGTTCCTATTTGCTTTGCAGAAGGGCATCCTAGCTTGGAAGAAGGACGTTTCTACACTCCAGATGATGAAGGCACTCCTAGTCCTGGGATTTTAGTCTAAACAGCAGGCACACTGGGGTAGAAGAATGATTATCCCAGATGAAGATTTAGGGGGTTTATTTCTTATCCTTGGTTTTATTGGCAATTAGCTGCAAAGGTCAAGCTCCCAACCACAAGGTCTATTAGACATTCTTTGTAATTAATTCCCTTCAAATGGTTGAATTTGTACTACAAATAGGGTTTTTTTGGCCTGCTAAATGGCTACTGATCCTCTAGCAGTTTGAAAATGAGCACTTTTAAATGTGGTTCATGCTGAAAATCTGCCTAAGAAGTCTGATTGAGTTGATGAATATGTTTCTAATGTGTTTAGATTCTGCTCTTCCAGAGTGGCCCAGCTGTGCCAGGGACAGCAACAAGCTTCAAGGGAAACCAGAAGGGCATGGTTATCCAAGTACTGATAATTCAGTGCTGCTCTTGCCAGGAGCACCTCGTTGTTGCTGTAAAGGAGCAAGTTTCCCTATCTTATAGGAGGTGGAAATGAGGAAACAAAAGGACTTGGGTGGCAAGGGGTGGTGAGGGACTGTGGCTGAGTGGCTGCTCCGGTGGCTCTGTAGCCTGGGAAGGAGCGATGCCCTGTGTGAATGCAGCTGGGCAGAACAGAGGCAGCTTTCCCACTGACCTTGCTGCACTTCTTGGATTGCACCAGCCATGCCTGAGGGTGCTCACCGGGAGGAAGGCTCTTCACCTTTTGCACTTATGCATGGAGTGACCATGGCTGTTTCTCTCAGGGGTTCAAAGATCCCGTGTACCGGGCCCGGAGGAAGGAGTTCGCTGATATCGCCTACAACTACAGACAGTGAGTACCCCCTGCATGGGCACACAGCAAGCCCTCATCTCTTGCCTTCTCCTAGAGTGCTCACCCTGCTGGCAATCCCTGCTTTTCCACAAGCATCTGCTGGCTTTTCTCTGCCATGTGTTTAAATCTTCCCGTTTGTGCATTTATCCGCTAATCGCAGCAAAACAAAAGTAAATTGTTCCAGGCACACGTTCAGAAGAGACATCATCTCCCTTCTCTCCCCGCAACACCCCTCTTTCCCAGCTTTGTTGTCTAATTGAGCAGCAGACTGTTGCTACTACAAAGACCTGAGCATTGAATAAATCTGGTATTCCCCATTAAACCAGGGCTGGGGGAGGAGTGTCTATCATTAACATTAAAGCAAGATCTGCATAGACTATTAAAATAATGAATAACTTATGGTTCTGATGCTAATACAGTGTCTGATACTCTACTTTTATCATGTCTAATCCAGCTGCAATCAGCAATTTATGCTTTCATTTCCCAAGAAAAATAAATTAATAGAGACTATAAATTCAGTTAGAACAGGCTTGTTTGATTGCTTTCAATGATCAGATCTGGAGGAGAAAAAATTTTGTTTCCAGAGACACTCATGTATAGATCAGTACTACTGGGCCTGATTCTTTCTGGGAGTGGTAAAAACTGTGATTGCAAAGAGAAAATTAGCATATATTGTGAATTTTGGGCTACACTTTGCACAGGATGAAAAGATAGCCCCTGAGCCAAAGAGCTAATAATGTAATCACAAAATGAGAGACAAAATTGGACTGGTTGATGGAAAGTACAAAATGTCAGGTGGAAAAAGGCGGAAGCCCAGTTTATATGGCTAGAAAATTTGGATAAGATTTTCTGTCCAGATGTGAACAGATCTTGTGTCCATTCATAGATATCCCACAGAAGATTTACCTTTCCTGTGTAATGGATCACAAATTCTAGTCTCTAGTTTGCAGGGTTTCACCAAATCCTACACAGAATTAAAAATATTAACTATCCCTTCCCCCTGAGATTCAAACTGAAACCAGTATACTCCAAGATGTAACTTATTAATATTCAGTCTGTTATCCAGATCCTCAGACACACTGGAAACAGAGTCTGTACAGACACGAACTGAAGTCCCAAATGCACCTTTAATGTAAAGTTCTTGGACTTACTTTGCTTTTAGCTTGCCTCTTCCTTCTGCCTTCTTTTGCTTCTGGCCCCACTGATCCCTAGATTTTTTTTTTTAATTGAAATTTGAAAGGTTTTTAAGCTATAGCTTCCCCCCGTAGCCCTGGAAGGTGGTTGAGGATTATTTAGGAGTGCTATAGGAACAACAATCCTCCAGCAATCCTCATAATTCAACCTGATGTTTAAAGCTCCACAGATCAAGGGGAGTTGATACAGAGAGACAGAAAATGATCATTGTCCAGAGGAGCTGCCCTGAGGCTCAAGAAAAAAATGAGGGAGTGGGAGATGGTGGGGTGTCATCAAGAGTTTAACAATGGGTCTCTGGGGCTTGGAAAGCTCCAGCATTATTCCAGCAGTGATGTTAACCCTATTAAGTTACTTAAAGCCCTTTGATTTTTCAAAGCTGCTGGATTCACCTATGGCCCTAACATTATTGCTAAGGAATTGGTTAGTCACAGGAAGCCAAACTGCATTGCTTGTGATGTATAACTCCTGTTAGCTTCAACATGAGCCAAGCACGTGGAGGCCTGAGGGTGGGATTTAACCCATAATTACACCTTACAAGATAAAAAGTCAAACTGGCTGGAGTCTGTTACAGCACAGAGTACAGATCAGAATTTCTCTGCCACTGCAACAGAGTTTTATGGAGCTGATGGTTTCATGTCTTTACAAAAACAATTAATATAATGCTCACCAGAGCAAGAAATAAAACAGCTCCTTCATTTCTACAAGCAAAAATAAATTTAAACCAACAGCCAGCAAGTATTTTTAGAAGAACACCTTTAAAAGACAAATAAGCACTGATTTATTTTTAACACAATAATGCAAGGAGCTGTCTGAAGGCCATTAACTCAGCAAAGGTCAGTAGAGTCCTTTCCAGCCAGTGCCTAGGAACAAGTGAGGCTCCTTTTGCACCTTCATGTCAGACCAAAGCCATCTCCCCTCCTGCATCAGCAGCTCCTGGCCAGTCCTAGTAAAGCTGCAATATGAATAAGAATAAGAAAACTGTTTTGAAAATGGCAAGTGGGAAAGGACTAAGGGCATGATGTTGATGGCATAGGACATCTTCTGTTGCTGCTATTGAGAGTATCAATTTTCTGTCTAGTGGCCAACCTATTCCTCGCGTCACCTATACGGAAGAAGAAAAGAAAACCTGGGGCACTGTCTTCAGGGAGCTGAAAAGTCTGTATCCAACTCATGCTTGCTATGAGCACAATCACGTGTTCCCACTGCTGGAGAAGTACTGTGGCTACCGGGAGGACAATATTCCCCAGCTTGAAGATATTTCAAATTTCTTGCAGAGTAAGTTTGAAGCACCTAAAAGAACCAAATGAAATGAAAGGCCTCAGCTATCAGTGGGGGTGGTGCTTCCAGAGAAGAAAAAACAGTCCCTGATTTATCAAAGGCTCCATATCATATTTGGGCACATCACTTAGCCTGTGTCCCATGTCCTTCTCTAATGCTTCTGAGGGTACAATGGGACAGATGCTGAGATACTGTGCTGGTGGTATACATGGGCAGAAAATTGCCTGCTCTGGCACAATTAAACTCTATTTAACATAAGAAGATTAAAAAAAAAAAACAACAACCACCAACAAACTTTTCCCACTGTGAGGAGTCTGGATAAGGATAAATCAAACACATCAGCTGTTTTCAAGACGCCGTCTTTTTGTCCCTTCAGGCTGCACTGGGTTCCGCCTGCGTCCTGTTGCAGGCTTGCTCTCCTCTCGGGATTTCCTGGCCGGGCTGGCGTTTCGGGTGTTCCACTCGACGCAGTACATCCGCCACGCGTCCAAGCCCATGTACACCCCAGAGCCGTGAGTACTCTGGCACGAGAAGTGTGTAAAGCTGCAGCACACCAACAGCAGGGTCAGTCCAGCAGGGAATAACCACGTGGGACTCTGGAGCACTCCTGGGAACAGAGCTAATGGAGAGCAGCCAAGGGACTGCTCTCTTCTGAAAACATTTATGGAGCGTTTCTTGTCTGTTTAACAATCTGCATCCACTTCTGCAAGTTCTCCTGGGACAGATGAGATAGTTTTGCTGCTGAAGGCCTGCTCGTGTGGTGGCTGGGATGCAAGAGAGCAGTGTACAAGGGCACTTAGCTTACCTATTAGCACCGAAATAGTGGTGTGAAATTTAGCACAGGAAAGACTCAACATATTGCAAGCAAGCTTCTGGCAGTTAGATAGGAGAAGCCCAGACCACTGAACCCATCCCTTTTCCATTTTGGAGCATTTCTCTCTGTCCCTGTCCATTGCCCTTTTCCACTTGCCCTTTTCAAAAGAGATTTCATATTCTGCTTCATACTGTTGCAATTCTTCCTTGGTTTTTTGCTTCCTACTTTCCACAAAATCTTTTTCCTTTCTTTTTTCTATTTTTGATTCTTGTGATTTTCCTTCCTGCTTTTGTTTACCCCATTGTCATCATCACAAAGCCAGGCTGAAACATCTTCCACAGACTTGGCCTTTTTTTAATATCTTATCCCTTTCCCCTTTCCATCTCACCCAATCACTTCTCTGTATTTGAAAAATCTAACAGTCCCTGCTGTTGAGGGATGTATGATGCAAAAGCACAGAAAACCCTGGGGTTTGCAAGCATTTCCATCACAAGAAAAATTTTAGAGTAAAATGTTTTGCTGTGAACGATAGCTGAAGGTAGGAGCAAATTCACTGTGCTCTTGACTGTGTGCTGGCTCTAGGGCATTCTTCCAGCATTGCTGGACTTTTCCTGAATCACAGTTATTCACATGTCATGTTTTCCTGCAGTGATATTTGTCATGAGCTGCTAGGACACGTGCCTCTTTTTGCTGATCCCAATTTTGCTCAGTTTTCGCAGGTAAGTTACTCAGTAGTTATATTATTTATATAATTAAACACACAGTAATTCAGAGGATGATCCAAGAGCTGTGGAAGGTGGTGCAGATTCACCTTTAAGCATACTGTGTAAGAGTGGCTGAGATGATTTATTTATTGCTTGAAATCTGGACACAATTCACGTAGGTGAAATCATGAAGTCCAACTCCAAACAGGATCTTGTGTGAGTTGTTTTTTGACAGGCCCTGTGAAGACATCATCTTAAAACCTTTCTGCAGATGTTGATCCTTCTGAGTGAAGCCACAAAGTTCACGAGTCAGATGGGTTATTACCTCGCCATGATGTTAAAATGTTAGGGGAAGTGGAGATTTTGTTTTGTTTTCTATTGATGCAACATTGGAGGCTGAGTAAAGTGAGGAACTGTCCCAGCTGTAAGCATGGGAGAAGCCTGGAGAGGAGCTTTCTTTTTGGTAGTGCTAATATCTCCGGAAAAGAAGCCCAGCCTCGGTGAACTAGTAAACTTTTGGCTGCATTGTACCAGAAAACATGAACATACATGAAGAGAGAAAGGCATAAAGACAGAAAGGCTAAAAGAGAGAAAGAAAGAGAAGAGAGAGAGAGAAAGAAAGCAAGAAAGAAAGAGAAAGAGAAAGAAAAAGAAAGTGAAAGAATGAAAAGAAAGAGAAAAAGAAAGATAGAAAGAAAAAGAAAGAGAAAAAATAGAGAAAAAACAGAAAAAGAAAGAGAAAAACAAAGAAAGATAGAAAGAGAAAGAAAGAAAAAGAGAAAGAAGAGAAAAAGAAAGAATGAGAAAAATAAAGAAAAAAGAAAAAAGAGAAGGAAAAAAGGAGAAAAAAGAAAGAAAAAAGAAAGAAGGAAATGGAAAGAAGAGAGAAAAAGACAGAAAGAAAAAGAAGAGACAAAAAGAAAAGAGAGAAAAAGAAAGAACAAAAGAGAGAAAAGAGTGAAAAAGAAAGAAGAGAGAAAAAGAAGAAAAGAGATAAAGAGAAAAAAAGAAAGAGAAAGAAAAAAGAGAAAGAAAAAGAAAGAAAAAAGAGAGAAAAAGAAAGAGAGAGAAAGAAAAAGAGCAAGAAAAAGAAAGAGAGAAGAAGGAAGGAAGGAAGGAAGGAAGGAAGGAAGGAAGGAAGGAAGGAAGGAAGGAAGGAAGGAAGGAGGGCAGGAAGGCAGGCCGGCTTGGTGTGACATCTCAAGAGATAAAGTCAGTTTGATCTTTGTGAGTTCTCAGTATCAGTATCTTCAGGCTTTGCCCTTTCCCAGAACTGGTGTTTCCTTCCAGACAAGCCCTGCTGTACCTTTGCTTAGTAGGATTTGACATGGTGATAGCTGCTCCAATGTCTTTTCTGTGTGTGGGGGGAGCCCTCTGATTTTTGCACTATGCAGTCCTCACTAGAGCAAATCAAGAAAGGAACCTGGTTATATGTGGACTCACGTGTCTGTCTTTTGAATCCAATTATTGCATGCCTCCCAGAAAAATCTCCTTTATCTCCCAAGGTATGAATAAGCTCTTTCAAATCATGCCCCGTCATTCAGAAAACACAGCTCATTCAAGGCTCCAGGAAAACTCCTTTAATCAGGGCCCATCAAAACAAAGAGAAATATATGAGGTGTGTAGGTGTGATTGATTTGCCTCCTTTTGTCCCTATCATTCTCTCAGATGTTCATTGTAGACTTGATCAAAAGCCTCTCAAAGCAAAAGGAAAATTTTATTTGACCTCAATGGGCTTTGTACCAGGCACAAAGGATCATGCCTTTGTAAATGACATTTGGACAAGACCCTTTGTTCATTTTTGGAGAGATTTCTGGTTTAAAATTGATCTTGCATGATAGGAACACGTCCTGTAAACATTTGTGTGTGGTAGTTAGCAATGGTAACATTTAAAATACAAGCAATTACATAAGAGGGGGCAGGAAGAATGTTTGCAATAAACAGCTTGAAGAATAATGGTTTATTGTTACAGGAAATTGGACTGGCATCTCTGGGAGCTCCAGATGATTTCATCGAGAAACTTGCTACGGTAATTTAATAAATGAGGGCTCAATTTTCCAAAGCACCCTGTGTTGCCTTAATTCTGCTGCCACTGAAGTCACTGATAGAACTCCCATAGAGCTGAATGGGATCAGAGGGAAGACCACGACTGGAAAACCCCACCCTGAAAGAGTTGCATTAAAGGAAAATAGCTTTGGCACTCCTTATTCAAAGTGACAGTTGTGATTAAACACAGAAGCCCAAACTAGATTTCCTCCAGCACAAACATATTGGGCAAGAAAAGATTATGTGTTACTACATCCCCACAGGAAATTTCAAGAGGCAGCTTCTGTAGCTGTTTTACCTTCAAGCATCTCCTCCACTTTGCCAGGCAGATAATGTCCTCTGCAGTCAACATAGCTCACCCAGATGCTACTTTGAGATTACTGAGACCCAGAGCCGCAAACTTTGAATAAAAACAAGGGTATTCCTCTGAGATTAGTGTCCCTGGTGCCAACTGGGGGCCACCTGGCCAAAGAATTCCACTAGCTTTGATGTGTCTGATAGATGGGGTAGTTTTCCTGAGCCAAGGCAGGTATCCCTGCAGAAGGACAGGATTCCAGGAGTCAAATTGGGCCACACACCATCTTCATTCCCTGTTGCATCAACAGCCTGTTAAACTCCTGCTGCAGTCAGATGCCCTGTGTGAAGCAGGGCTCAAACTTTTCTAAACTAATGTTCAAACTTCCACTGGGTTGGCCAGCCAAAGTAAAGCTTTATTGCTATAATTTCATTGCGTCTGCTGACAAAGATAAGCACAGTAAAACACAACTTTGTCAGGGAACTGAACTGATTCTCAGGCACACAGAATCTAGTGCTGTGCTTCTCCCAGGAGAATTTCAATCTGAAGGGATATTTATTGCATTTGTACACTTGAATTTGACACACGACAACATTTTATATAGAAATGAAAACTCCAAATGTATTAAAATAAATGGTGTACACATATTACTTTTGATCAAGGAATCATAAGCTTCTGTCTCATTTTCTTTCCAGGTTTATTGGTTTACAGTTGAGTTTGGACTGTGTAAGGAAGGAGATTCCCTCAAGGCGTATGGTGCAGGGCTGCTGTCTTCATTTGGGGAGCTGCAGGTGTGTTCTAGAAAATATTTCAAATATATTTATAATTTTTCAATTTTTTCCTGAATATCTTCATATCTTTGGTTTCGCTTCATACTTTGCGCATAGAAGTAGCATGAAATGTGGTACTTCGTTGTAGAGCTCTGATAAATGTGTAAGTGTATGGATACACAGGGAACTTGCACCTGCTTCTTTCCCAATATATGACATTATCATTGTATACCAGAGGAGCAACTCTTCCCTGTCCGAAATGGGGTGGCTCTTTATTTCTTTCACAGCACATTCAAACTCTCTTAAACTGAAATAAATTTCTTACCTTTTTGTTCATAGTACTGTTTATCAAGTAAGCCTGAGATTCAGCCTCTGGTCCTGGAGAAGACTTCTGTGCAGAAATACCCTGTAACTGAGTTCCAGCCTATCTACTATGTTGCTGAAAGTTTTAAAGATGCAAAAGAAAAGCTGAGGTAATCCAGTCATTCCAGAGAAGAACCCATTCTTGTCTGTTGCAAATACAATGGATCCCATTGCCATAACGGGTCTTGGGTTGACAATCATGTGTTGAGAGGCATTAGAAGAAATTATACAATGCCTAAAGATGATAAACATTTTATGTCCTCAGAATCTTGGGCAAAAATGAGCAATAACAGGAATATACCTTATGTATGAAGCCAAGAATTTGTGCTTATTGTAACTAAGAGTTTCCTCTGTCTAGCCAAAATGCAACAAAAAAAATTATCAGTTCAATTGCAATTATACTAACATTTAAGGTCAAATCTGACTAATTAATGCAAACCAAGTAAATTTACCATTACTAGAATTAAGAGTTCCTGTAAAAAAATCTTGTAGCACCAATTCATTTTCCTCTGAAGTTATGTCCAGGTTCAGTTGTGGTTCTTGGAACAGGAATGTCTCAGCCTGTGTTTGGGTTTCATCTTGGTTTTCATCTCGACAGTATTTCTATTCCTGTTAAAACACCAACACACCACCATATTTATGGATGCTAGTCAAGCCACTGGGGGTTAGCCTTGGTTCACACTGAACAAATTTTTCACTTGGAGGTGCCACACAGAGACTTGTCCCAGAGCTGTAATCCTTTATCTTTCCACCTTTCACAGAGAAACTATGCCACATCCCAAGGTATTCTGCTACCTCAGGCTCCCCAGCTCTGAGGCCTTCCTGGCTCTGTCCCTTGCTGCTTCCTTAGTCACCATAAGCCTGCAGCTTCTCCTTGTGCCCTTTGCTCTGGGGAAATACCCGAGAAAGATGGCCTCTTCTTCTGGTCTGTGCTGTTAATATCCAGCACACAGCTTCTATCTTCTCTGTATACATTTCTAACTGAGTAGCAAGCTCCTTGAAGTGGAAGATGCTGCCTTACTTAGCTGCAACAAAATATCTTGCAGCTTTTTTTATTTGTTTCATTGACCAAATTGAGTAAGTGGTTAAATTGAGATAGAGGTTCTGGGGCTTGGCCCAGTGCCTGTGTTAGTGGCTTGCATCTGGACATGTGTGTCTGTGTGTAACAGATTACCTTTCTGAAAAATTACTCTTACATTGACCTAAAAGATCTCATCTTAAGGCATTCATCGTCTAACTGGGATCTTACCTGCAGCTGAGATTTCAGAAAGCCATCTTCTAATGTGATCTCTCCTCTTAGAAAAACTACACTGATGCTGCTAAATTCATCATAGTCAATGTAATATTTTTTCACTATCACACCTTGTGGCCTTTTCACACTGAATTCTGTTGGAGACAATGTCCTTAGCTGAGAATAATTAGGTTTAAACTGAAGAAGCATTGTGGGGGTGGCACCCAGCCTATTCCAGTGTTCTGGGCATATGGGATTTACCCTGCTGAGTCACAGTCTGTGTAGTGGGGCTTCATAATCAGCTCCTGCGTGCTTCCCTTCCTCTTTCAGCAATAACTTCAGTAATCCAAAGCAGATATATAAGCCAGTATCCTGCTGGGGTCTACAAGGAGCCTGGAACAATAGCTCTGACCATCTCATCCCATTCAGAGTCCTTCTTTCCACAGTTCTTGGTTATGCAAATTAATATTTTCCCAAGATACCAAAATCTTAATGCTTCTGACGTGGAATTAACTATTTTGCAACAGAGGATGCTGCTTCACTCTGTTAACCATCTTCTAGCTGTTAAATTACCTGGAAGCTACTACAAACCATGCCTGAAGTTAGGTCTCTGCTTGCTCCTTGGCACACCAGGATGGCATAGAGACTTGACCTTATTTTCCCAGAAACTCAGACTTGGATTAGAATTCCAACATTTTGCACTACTGAAAGGAAAATGAGGTTTTCAAGCTTGGTCAGATCCTGGTTGCTAGATAGTTGGCCTATACCAGCAGAAGTGTTGCCATGCCAATAGCTTAATTAGTCCTTTTCAGAAAAAAAACAAAGGTGATAAGGACAAATACAGTTTCAAGTGTGTTGCAGAATGTTGCAGGTCTCAGATTATTCAGCAGGAATTTCAGTTATTTCCTCCCATAGATTTTCTTATCCCCACAATTAACAAATGCACACCGAGAAAAAAGTTAGTGAAAAAAAGAAAAAAATTCAACTGTACATTTGTTTATGCTTTTTTCCTCAGGAAATTTGCTCAAACAATCCCTCGTCCTTTCTCTGTTCGGTATAACCCCTACACCCAGAGGATTGAAGTCTTGGACAATGCAAAGCAGCTGAAGAACTTAGCTGACACGATCAACAGTAAGGAATTACAGATTTGTCACCTTGAATTCCTCAAAACTTGGGTCAGAAATAGGAACCACAAGGCTGATTCCATCTGGTTGAATTTAATGCTCTGAGCCTATCCAAGATAAGGCAGCACACATCTCCTTTCTCATGAAAAAATTCCCAGTTCCCAAGCTTCAACAGCATTTCCACTTGACTGTAGCTTGTTAAATCTGAAAGACCCAGTTTTTGGGGGAGATGCTAGGGAAGGTCAGATGGCCTTGAGGTGGATCCTGATGTGTGGGTCTAGCTGGTTTTGGTAAGGAAGAGAAGGAGAAGCATGGCTTTAGTCACATTTTCCCGCTCACATTGGCTACCCTGCTGAGAGCCAGCTCCTCTGATCCTGTGAGCCAGCCTTGTATGGCTGATGAAGGCAAAGGGCTGACTCTGCAGACCAGACTCCAGTAAGACCCTAGCAAATATGTCCAATTCAGCACTTCTCTGCCCACCTTATTCTTTAAGAGAATGGATATAAAGGGTGAAAGATACACAGGAGTATTAGAAATGGGCTAGCTCTGTAATTAACTGCCATTATTATTTCCTTTGCAGGTGAGATCGGGATCCTTTGCAACGCCCTCCAGAAGATAAAATGAAGAGTTGCTGTAACTTGCTCGTGACTAGAAGCTGTCATGTGCGAGTGCCAGTCTTCATCTAACCTCAGTCTATTATCCTCCAGTGTACTGCAGGAATGATTATATTGTATATCTTAATTATTAGAGATTAGCAAAGAAACAGACATCTGCAGGTGACCCTCAGTTCTTCTGGCCTTCAGACACTAATCCATCTTTTTCTCGCTAATGTATAAAAATTACCTTATTTCTAGGAATCTAGGGGAAGTCTGTATGTGTTTTGTGCCAAAGGTTAGCAGAAGGAGATGATCTTCACCATGCAGAGCACTAATCTGCTGTGAGGTCTGGGACCAGGGACGGAATGTCAGTGATGAACAGAGTAATCCACTTTGCCTTCTCTCACAGTCACTCTCCCCTCAGTCCCTCCCAGTTGTCCAAGGTTCCCATGGAGTCTGAAACTCCACACTTTTCAGGGCATACAGGGAGGTCTTTCAGGGTATAAGCGGAGATTTCATTTAACAGACATACTCAGCTACTCACTGTGGAAGGCTGATGTGTGAAGGCTACATTTTTTGTGTGTGTGTCCTTCCCTGAGAGTGCCTTGTTCAATCCTACTGCAAGGTGTCTCCTAACTTTCTGGTCTCACAACCTAGGAGGTGGATATCAGCACCTTGGAAATGGAGAGGAAGTGCTTGTTACAATGCAGCTGAAGACATCAGAGGCTTCCAACCCCTAACTCACTCTACCTGTGGCTAGAGTCCCCACCAAAGCCATGGAAGACCTGGGTCAGCTGTGTCCCAGTCTAACTGCATTCAAACCCAAACATGTTATCTTTCAAGACAGGTCCTAAGTGACAACACCTTTTTGAATCTCCACCGCTCCTTTGAGCTTTAATCTCCCTTTTTTTGGTGAAAGCAGTTTTATTTTTCCTGGAGTATATCTCAGCTGACTCAGCAAATGGAACCAAAGGTGATTCCAACTTAACTCAATGGCTTAGCATGGAGAGAGAAGAGTTTTGCTGTTCAGGAAGCTGTTTCTGTGTTTATCTAATAAATTTTACTCAAATCAGCTAAATGCCCTCTTGGACTGGTCTACACTGTGTAATACCTCCTGGTTGAAGGAGGGAGATCAGCACTTGAATACTGGAGCCGAATGGAGCAAAGCAAAGCTGAACAGTGTTCCCAGCTTGAAACAATTTTGCATGACACTAACATGACTCAGGGGTCACATTTCTGTTAGGAGATTCAGAGATGGAGAGGGATTTGAAAATCCACGAGTCTCATACCAGCTGTAGTACTAGTTTTGCATTTATAGTTGGAAAATCAATACTGCTTTAATGCAAGCATCATCTTTAGGAAGATAGAAAGTACAGATGTTTTCATTGTATATTGTACTAGTTTGAAAAACA
>VXBT01006307.1:0-49609 GCA_013400235.1 Oriolus oriolus
TCTTGGTAAAGGAATGCTTCCTAATGTCCAATTTGAATTTCCACTGGTCACACTTTGAACCATTCCAATATGTCTCATCACTGGATCCCAGCGAAATGATCAGCACCTGTCTCTCCACTTCCCCTCTGCAGGAAACTGTAGGGAATGATGAGATCTTAAGTATAGTTTAGAGCATGAGCATTTTCGTATGTAGGATTTAGATGCATATAAGTATCTTTCTGTAGATGCAACTCTAATTCATCCAAAGGCTGGAAAAAAGCTGTGACTTGTTCCAACCTGTG
The DNA here is from genome assembly GCA_013400235.1 of Oriolus oriolus. Taxonomy (NCBI): domain Eukaryota; kingdom Metazoa; phylum Chordata; class Aves; order Passeriformes; family Corvidae; genus Oriolus; species Oriolus oriolus. Next base: position 282 of record VXBT01006307.1, read on the forward strand.
GAATTAAAATGCTATTGATAAAAGACTGGCATGTTCTAACTAGCAGTAGCCTTGTTCACAGTAGGAATCAAAACCCTGGCTATGATATCTATACCTCAGAAGAATAAATTGATTTGGTCCAAAGGAGAAATTTATTGAGGAAATATTTTACATTCAGTGCATCTTTTGTGATACAATTACAATCACATAATTATAGAATTTACTCAGAACATTTCTGTACCAAAAGCAACTCTTCTAGTCATTACATGGGCTCGTGCCCATAACCACATGCAATACTTCATGTACTGATATTTGTTGACACTAAGATCATGCTGTTGCAGATATCTGCAATATCTGCAACAGAAATAACTGATGGAAAAATGACAGACAAATGGATCATAGCTTGTCTCTTGAGGCGTCTGTGAGAAACTGCATTTCCTTTGCTATACCTTTTCTCCCTTTTACTTTCTTCTTGCAAGTTCTCCCAAATCACTAATCAATGTCTCAGTCCTTACATGTTTCATCCAAGACAAATAGAAAGGAAGGAAAAGAGCATTTCTTATACCAAATGGCCACTGAAAGATTTTTCAGTGAACCATCAAAACAGTTTACATCCACTGTTTCAGGAGATCCTGATTTATGCAATGTTTCAAAATCCGTCTCCAGAAGTGTTGTTCTTCACACTCAGTATCCCTTAAGGATATAGTGAAGTCATTGAATTCCTTGCCAGACTTCAACCATAAGAAAAATGACACATTTTCTCTTTTAACTGCCTCTCTAATTTAGATATTCCAAATATTTAAAATCTCTTTATTCCTATGTAGAAGAAAGCATACAGACATGCAAAGAAATGCACATATCTATATTCTTCCATCTATTCCACTAACAAGAAGAAATGAAAGTCAAAGTTGCTGTAAGGAGCAAAGAAATAATTTTAAAGTGATGCACCAAGCTTTGAGGTTTTTTTGAATGCATGTTGCAAATCCTAGAAGCTGTTCTTAAGAGAATCTCAGTCATCTAGAATCACTTTGAACAAGCTGCTATTCTTTGAATGCTATCTCACTCTTTGGTGTGTAGTAATTGAACTAATAGAAAGTTTTATTCAATCTTAGAGAAACTTAACCCAGCTTGAAATTAGTTTTTGATCATAATTCCTGCTTGCAGAAATCAATACAAAGCTAGTAAGCATTGTGTTCATTCCACAAGTTTTTAAAATGCTGTATTCCTACTGTATAATAGCCTATTTCATATCAATATAATCTGAGCTACAGAGTCAGCTAATTCCAGCTCGGATAATGAAGGTATGCTCTGAACACTTCAGAGCTATCAGTCAGACACAGTACGTTTGATACAGTTATGTTGCCAAGATCTTCTGAATGCTCAAGGGTCTAGAATATAGATGAAAGTTACAGAGCAAACAAATAATAAAATCAAAGCTAAAAGTGGGGACTGAAGTGGTAAATCAGCTAGATGCCCTTTATCTCTGGAGATTAGTGCTCCAATTCTGCATCAGGACCCATAGTGAAAATAATTTCAATGGCTTCAATCTGATCCCCTGGGTGCAGTTTATCCACATTACAGAGTTCACTATACCATTAACAATGACACATATTTTTCTCCTGAAGAAAGGTGTGGAACAGGAATAACAGGGGACACTTCACAGACCAGGATTGATGTATGTTGGCAAAGCAATGTGTGAAAACTGTGGGCCCATAATAGCCAGGGGATTAAGTACGGATTAAGGTGCAGTGAAAGGGGCTATTGAGAACTCTGAATGACCTCTATCTGCACAATACTGCTAATATTCAAGCCCTAGCTTCATGAACACCATTTTTATCAGTATATTTATTAACTGTAAAATATTAATATATATCTGAAGATCAGGAGTCTGTAGTAGCTTATCTCTTACAAGGCTGGGTGCTGCAAATCATAAAAAGAGTAAACTTTTCACTTTTCCTGATCTAAAAGTGTAATAAAGAGTAGGTTGCATTTCAGAAACATTGCAATAATAATAGTAAACTAATATTCTTGTAGAGTTATTCCATACTTTTTATGAAAACTGTACAAAGATGAGGCTCATAAACATGAATACTACCTTGATTTATCAGAGGTAATAATCCAAACCATTTTTAGGGTTGTATTCTTGGTCAGTGTTTTATGCATCACAGAGTGGGTTTGTAGTATATTTCTCCTCTGTCTTGTCTCGGCATTTAGCTCAAATCTAATCTCCTTGCACCAGCTCTTTCACTCCCATGGGCTGTTTCTATTGTTCTTCAGATATTAATTCATGTAGCTGTCCTTTACAATCACATTAACTCTCACTTCATCTGGAAACTTCTAAATGATAGAGTTGATCCACTTATGAATAGAACTACAGGAATTCCCAGAGGATGAGTATTTTAAAGCAGCTGCCTCCAGACTGGTACCTTCACTGGATGTCACTGGTACTGTGTTGCCTGAGAGACCCTCCCACACTGCATGCAGCTAAAAGGAATAAAAAAAAATTATAAACTGACACTGTCAACAAGAGCAACTTCATAATATTGTCTGTGGTCTGTCAGTTACTCACTCACTTTTCTGGCCCTTCTGTGGCTAAAGGATTTTTGGAAGCTCCAGAAGAGTTCTTCTGGTCAAAACTGCAGTAGTGAAGTACCAAATGTCCCTCTCAAGTCCAGAAATGAGCCTTACGTCAGCTAGAAAATTATTCTTGGTGGAGCACAAAAGGAAACTGAGAACTATAGCAAGTTCCCACTACTGTTATGTCTCATCTTGAGTTTATATGCCACTTGACTTGCAGAGGACACTTAACTAGCGAAAAACAACCTGCAAATACTTGCAGAAGAGTAATTTTTCATGTTTCTTGAAATTAATAACATATCCTATATGAAGGAGTCCATTGAAAAAACACTGTTTTGATTTTCTACCAAAAAGCTGGAGAGGTCCTCTCCATGTGTAGGGAAAAACAGTTTTGGTATGTTTCCCATTTCGTCATAAACTCAAGATGAAATACCGACCCTGTAGAAAATAATCAAGTTCTAACCCTGGCCTCCATGGGGCCATGAGTTGGTGCTCTGAAAGCTGGAGCTGCTACATTTGAACACTGGCTAAAGGTTAATTTGGGTGAAAGTTGTCTAAAATCTCACCCCATCCACCATTGTGAAGCATCACTAGCTTCAACTTGGGAAAGATTCGAAGAATAATTCATGTTTACCTTTGATGGACAAACAGGACATAAAAGTTACAGTACTGTAGAGTATTTGGGAAGGAGAGCATCAGGGGAAGAGACAGAAGGAAGGATGGAAGAGGAAGAAGGGGGGCTACTGATTTCCAAGTCCAGGATGTGCTAAACTTTGATCAACCTGCCATGAGCAACAGAAGCTGAACTTTTCCCTGTCCTTCAGCTTCTACACCCAGTGTCCTTCTACTCCCAGTGTGCTTTTAGAAAATAAAAGTAATTTACTTGAGGAAAGAAAAAGATTCATTGAACAAGCCTGTTAAAGGAATCAGTTTCTTTTTTATATGCTTTAAACCAAAACATTCTCCATAAGCCCTTCAGTACTCTGAAACAACCAACCAATAAACAAAAAAAAGCCTTTAAAATGAAATATTTTCCTTGGCAACAGGTTTTCGCACAGAGTGTGCTTCTGCTGAAATACCAGCTGTGAAATGTGTTCCATGAAGTCAAGAGAAAGCCTTAATCTTCCAGTCGTTGGTATTTTACTTATGCATTCAGCATGTGTTACTATCATTCCTCTTGTTATTATAGAACACGGTTTAAAAACTAGCTTTGTCTTTGTTCAGTGACAATGGTTATGGATAAATTAGAGATTGAAAATGCATTTTTTGTCTTGTATTTGAAATTCCAAGACAATTTTTCATGCAGTGAGAAATTTCAAATGGTACTTGGAAAAAAGCACGGAAAAGCACACACACAGTAATAAAAGTACCATACTATGCTTTTATATATGTATATACTTTGGTTATTTTCAGTAGATTGCTGCAAAATTCTTGTAATGTAACCTTAGCATAACATGAATTTTGCTCTAACAATAAAATGCAGCAGAAAGTATAAAAGGGCAAAAACGCATATGCTCTTTTTGCTAATTCCAGGCTAATGTGTGTGAAAACCTCTCATGAAAACCACAGGAAGCTTAAGGACTTGACATTAAACCACGGGAAAATTTGTAGATATTGACTGGTCTTGGTTTCATTCCATCCAGAAACTTAAGGTAAAATTTGAGACAATTTTAATCCTAAACCCAAATTCATCGTTATTGCAGATCTATGGATGCCAAGGATTTTTTCTTGGAAAATTAGATAACTAGGACTTTATTCATTTAATTCCACAGAGAATTTAATACCTATGAGTATCAAGCTGCTTCCATCATTCTCCCATTAAGAAGTAAGAATTCAAAAAGGGTTTTTTCCACAACCAGTAAAATACCTTACACTTGTGTGAAGCATCAGAATTAGAAACTGTCATGGAGTGTTATTTCCTGTATGATGAAATGAAAATTTATCAGAATGGCTTATCTGTGGGAGAGCTCTTCTCTAACTACTGCAGCAGAATGCAAGGTGGGTTTACTGTCCTGTGCATTGATGTGGATTGGAACACTGTGCCACCTAACTGTGAGAAAGGATGGTTCCCAGTGTAACTCAAATTACAGTGTTTGGGTGATTGCAGATAGCTCATAAGAAAATCTGTTGTTGTAAGATTTTGAGCAACCTTTTCAGTCTTATAGAATCTGCTTAGATACAAATGCACTCCAGTGAGATACTGACATACTTCAGTGCTCATGCACATTCCTGCTCCTAACCAATTACAGTTTGTCCTTGAGATACTAGCTAAGTAGGATAACTGTATGTATTGGAGGTGATAAGCAATAAGGTTATATTTCTCTGTACCAGATACACAGAGAATATTTTAAAAGATCATTAAAATCTGTAAAAGTAGTAAAATAAAATTTGAAAGATCAGAATCCAGGCGGAAAAAAGTATATATAATAAGTGAAAGCAAAATAATGGTATTTTTTTTCTCTTTTTCTACTGCATGCTTCTGTAAGTTTCCTAAAAAAACCCAAAAGATCGCCACCAAACCTTGAATGGTACTACACTGAATTAATAAGAGAAAATAAAACTACATCATTTAGAATCTAGAGATTTATTTTCTAAAAAAGAATATTCTGGCCAACATTATGGCCAGTTGCCTACAATAATAGAAATTTTTTGTAACCAGAGTAACCTCTGCTGCTAAGGTTATTTGTCTTCACTGCTGCAATGTTTCATCAGAAATAATTTTATGGTACGAAAGTCTGAGGATGAATCCAGGTTTTTACACCCTCTTGGACACTTATTCTGTGAGAAAAAATAACCCACTGAAGTTTACTATTGTTTTGCATTCTCCAAGTTTGTTGTAGCTCCATGGACCTTTGACTCCACACCCAAATATCAATGTATGTTGTAACATGCCTTGCAGCTACCTGTAAGGATGTGTTTGTGCCTGTGCAGACACGACAACTAGATAACAGTACTCAAGGTGACATCCACTACTGCAGGTTTGCATCCCAGTCATGTACTTCACTGCACAGTGTCTGGAGGAGTAGTTGTTATTTTGGTTCCAATTAACTAATTCTCCTTCCCTCCTTATTGTCACAGCAAATTGGTTACAGACCTTCTAAATAGTCTTTCTCTAACAAAAGTAGCCAAATATGTGTGAATGTCAGCAAAACACTTAAAATACAAATTTTGAGAGGGGAAGATGTCAAAATTATTATAGAAAATGGGTTCCATTTGGGTGAAGTTGTCCCATCTGCCAGCATTTTCACTCATTGCCTGTAACTGGCTGACTCTGAGGTGGAAAGGACAGGCAGATTAAGGAGGAGAGGTGAGTGCGGTTGTAGTAGGTTGACCTTGGCTGGACAGCAGGTGCCCACCGAGCCACTGTATCACTCTCCATTGGGACAGAGGAAAGAAAATAAGATGGAAAACAGCTAGCAGGTTGAGTAAGGCAGTTTACTTAAATAAAAGAAATGAGAAAAGCAAAAATTGCCTGCACAGGAGCAAAGCAGAAAAAATTAACCTCTACTTCCCATTGGTGAGCGATGTCCATACACTCCCAGGAAGCAGGGCTTCAGCACACAACAGCAATGGCTCAGAAGACAAACAGTGCAAAATAACAACACACCCTGCTCCTCCTCTTTCCCTAAGCTTTTACATCTGAGCTGACATCCCATGGTATGGAATATCCCCTTGGTTGATTTGGGTCAGCTGGCCTAGCTGTGTCCCCTCCCAGCATCTTGCCCACTCCCATCACCTCGATGGGGGTGGAAATATTAGAGAGACAGCCCTGATGCTGTGCCAGAACTGCTCATCTGTAGCTGAAATACCTTTTATCAACATACCTTTCCAGCCACCAATGCAAAGCACAGCACTGTGAAGGCTATATGGGAAAATGAACTCCAGCTCAGCCAAACCCAATACAATCTCTACCCTTTATTCCATACCATTTTGCATCATAGATTCCACATAAGTTATATCTCTTCCAACTGTTCCATCGTATTATTTCTCATTACTGAAATCTCTTCTTACACACACATACAATTTAAACTACATCCTTAAACCATCTCTATACCAAACATAAATTTTCATTAACTACATCCCCCATCCTGTCACAGATAGATATTATTTTCCCATTTCATGGGCTCTTGCCCTGGCATGTTCATGAGAGTGGTCCAATGTAGCCAATTTGCCAGGCCTCACCATATCAGAAGCCCAGCCACCACCCTCTATTCCAAGATTTCACTTGTGTGGCTCACTTGATGGCAGCACGTTTCACATTTGTGGATAACCTGTGTGTTAGCCTCTGTGGGCAGGCCCACACCTTGAGCCCAACTATATATTGCATCACTTCCATGATGTTTCATGGACCCATCGAGTATTTACACAGTTTCGTTTCAGACAGGTAAATAGACACTTATTTCAAGAGATTTATTTCCCTAGATGTTCTATAATCAATGGACCTAAATAGATCAGATGCAGAAAGATTAACTTAGTAGCTGACGTAGCACAGCTAGGTTTCACAGAGTGTTGTTCAAGGTGGAGTTTTCATCAGTCTCCTCAAGGTAAAATTCCTTGGTTTTATATTGATCTCTCACAGTTTCTGTATTTTGTTATCCTTCTGGCTGTGTCATCCCCTCCTCAAAAAGTGTGTGCTAGCCTACTGTAGCAGAAACACCATGTGCATCCCTGCTTGTATCATTTGTAAAAGTAGTCATCTTTCTTTTGCATGCTTTAAAAATTTAAAATGTGATAGACTAAATGTAATATTCATAGGGAAAATGGAAATTTCAAAAGAATTTCTGGGTAGATGCCTGTGTATTGCCAATAAAAAGAAAGAAAATTGTAGCACTAAAGAAAAAAAGAGAAATCACATCTGTGCAAGGACGATATCCTATCAAAGAAGAGTAATTCTCTTTGTCCTACCTTGGGGTTAAATGCTCACTGCTGCTTGGGAAATCTTCTGTTTCTTTTCTGCTGTGTGTGTCTGTGAATGTTTTATGAACCTAACTGAGCTTAGGAATCAAGTTTCTTAGACAGACACAGTTTATTCAGAAGAATAAAGATACAGCAGAAAGTTATTGATTTTTGAGGACTCTACGCCTTGTGAAAAATTAACCAGACATCCCTACCAAATCAATTGTATTACCCTTGCTGTTTCAGGGCTTTTTCAGGACACTCATAGCATATCTTCAGTGCAAAATTGTCTGTACCATAATTTCTTTCATAAAAGCTGATTTCTGCTGTCTCCTTTGTCTATGATCATATGTCCCAGTCTTTCTGAGTATCCACACAAGCATGTCTCTGTGTAGGAGCCCTGGTGTTCACGAGGAACAAAGAAGTTGAACTACCATGTTTAACAGATTTAGAGGAGTGACAAATTCAATAATCTTTGTCTTAAGGATGAAGTCTTCTTTTACTGATTGAAGAAAAAAATGCAAATTTTATACTCTTCCACAATGCTTAAACGCTGTTTAAAAAGAAACAGTACTAGATTAATGTCCTTTCGGTCTCCACCCCCAAGGTCTTCTGTCTTGAAACCATCATTAAAGCTCACAGGTACAAGTACTAAATCTTGATAAGATTTCCTATATCCAAAGCAGAAACTTGCTGCAGTTGCCCATATGCTGAAGAAATTTTATTTAGCAAGTGACAGCTATACAGCTTTCAGTCAGGACATTTGGTTTATAGACCAAGAGCAATTATTTCCTTGCTCCTCATGAGCATTGTTTTGTAGCTGGTCTCTTGCTGCAAAACAAAAAAACTTATTTTTTTAAAAAATTGGTTTTGTTTTATTTTCCATCACAGTAATTCACTGCTAGCTTTCTCTAACTTGAGAAAGCCTGGGTGGTTTTGGTTTTGAGATAATTTCATCAAGCTGACAAGGGTAAATTTTCCATGAAAAGACTCTGCTAACCTTCCGGTACGTTCAATATGTTTTGTAACTGTGCAGCAAGGGTTTTATACATCCTCATTTCTCACTTTTCTAAGACTAGTGATGCTTCCTGTTTGATATTATACACTGAATAGATCCTCTCTAATGAAAAATTAGTAGAATTACTAGCAGCTATCAATGATGTAACACTGACCAAGAAAAACCTATTTTATTTTGCAGTTAGATTTTTCAGTTTCATTTGCTAATCACGAATGGATTTGTTTCTATGTATTAGCCATTACTGTAGTGCACATACCTGAGCACACGCTGAGGACTGGTTCCCCTACAAATCTGGTGCAACACAATGTAAATGATCAGAATCTACCTTCTGCAGGAGTGTATGGGACTTAGCCTGAGTGAAAATGAGCATTTGTGGCAATTCTGCGGTACATGACACAAGTGGGAACACATGCAACCAGTAAAGAGACTTAAACTCTTGTCAAAACAGGCCTTCCCACACTTTTTAGGAAGGCTTTTGAGCCAAAAAAACTTACAGCTTCTTACACTATGAATGATAAACCTCTAAAGACAATCAGGTTTGTTTTGATGTGTGACAGAAGTTCCGAGGGGAAGATTCAAATTTATGGTAAGTCCAGGCTGACACATTTTTGTCCCAAGTGACTTCTTGGGTGCTTGAATTTTTTACAGAAATTTCTGTAAGGTGTCAGTGTACAAGTTCTGCTGCTTGAACTAAACTGCTTATTTTGTTAAACACCTATTTTTGCAAAAATGATGAATGATTTTCCATCTCTAATTTACTATGTAGTTTAAATGGTTATCAAGAGCTGAACCATTCTGCTCACAAATGTCCAAGCATTCCTGTTAGACATAATTTTTAAAGTGCTTTGGAATCAATATGGATGAAAGTGGCTCCTTAAATGGAAATTTTTGTAATCATAAACACGGAGATTTTAAATCTAAACAATATTTTTGTTGCGTTTGATGAGCCCCTAAACTACAAAAAAATAAATTCCTTTGTGAAATAGGAGTCTTGGAGCCTTAGGAGCCTTTTCTTGAGAAAAGGCCAGAAAGATCCAGGAGAGTGCAGCTGAACTGTAAGGTCAGATTTTCCTGGACTAGTTGGTTAAGTGCCGGGGCTTGAGAAATTGTCTTAATATGTCTGGAGTACTTTTACTGAATATACATAATGTATGCATATGTGTGCATTTGTATTCTGTTTATATTTATATGGACTACTAACAGACACAGGTGAGAAACTTCAAAATAGATATAAAAAGAGAAGATGAGATATTCTCATTGATGGTTTATACCAGGAATATAAAATTGAAAATGTCATAGTTCAGAAGCAATTTCATAGCCTTCACAATATAAAAAAACCCATGAATAAATAGACAAGAAAGTTTAAATTGGAGCATGTAGTCTCTTCAAACGGAATCAGAGACTTCAGGTAAGGAAAACAAAGGTTTTAACAGGAACTGCTCTGAAATGCAGTTACTGAGAGGTTTTAATGACCTGTGTCTGGGACTTTTTTTTACATTTGTTTCACTGCAGAACTGCAATTGAATTTTAAAGTTTGAATCCAGCTGGTGTTTCATCTTAAATTTAGTTTAACTCTTTCTTGAAATTGCCCCAGGGTGTACAGAATTTGAGCTGTTCAGAGCAGATAAGGAAGATCAATTCAATATCAGCTTTTCCAGGTTCCCTGCCATAATATTCACACATAATCTGTTGAAAGTGTGGATCTTTCTTTGGCAATGTTTCTACAACCATTGAAACATAAAGACTTAAATAATAATAGTAGTACTAATAATAACATTAATAATAGTAACAACAACAAAAAACAACAACAACAGCAGTAATAATAATAATATTCAGTAGAGTAATTATTTAATCATAAGCATTTGAAGTATCAAAGGTTCTCAGATTCCAGACCATAGGGATATATATATCACAAAACCAAGTTCGAACTAAGTACTCACAGTATTCTATCAAGAATGACTTTTTTTCTAGTTTTTGCACATTGTCTTTTAAATAAGAAAGGTTATGACATGATCAGCTTAGACTGACAAAAGACACTTATTTTAATTACCTGATGGGTTAAAAAATCTGAGTGATATCATGTTTTCCACAGAGTCAGTCTTGACACATCTTCATCCTGTTCTCTGCCATTTGCTAAATGATACTTCCCAAGCAGCAGTCCCTGTGGAGCCACACTGAATACAGCCAGAAACACAGAAGCACAGTGACATTTTCTTGTACTTTTCAACTTAATTTGTTGATGCTAAGGAATTCATAAGAAATTTAAAAATGCAATGTATGAAAAGGAGCAACTGGGAAGTAGAAGGCAAAAAAACTTTAAAAGCCATGAAGTGTAGAAAGCTGATTAAAAAATTCAAAACACGAAATACATTGCTGATAATTAACCACAAATAAAAATTGTTCTTTAAAGAATGGATAAATAATAATCCTGCATTGTTGTAGGTGTACTAAATGGAAATGGTAAATTTGTTAAAAATTAATGCAGAGCTGGCAGATGTATTTGATAAACGCATCAGCACCACATGGAATAAAACACTATGTTTTATTTAAACTTAAGAGGATGATGAACTATATTCCAGCCTGCTAGAAACTGAAGAGGTTTTAACTGCTGCTAAGCATAAACATGAGACCCAACTTTAAAATATCTGAATCATGTTAATTTTTAATATTCTTCAGGTATTTGGAATATTCCAGAATAAAAGAACAATGCTATGGATGAGACAGACTGCAGAAAGGACGGGCAGGATAACCAGGGTATTAACAGGCTGCTTAGTCTGATACCCATCTGGATGAAATAATAGAAGAGGTACTATAATAAGCAGTTAATAAAGAATGAGAGAATATAAGTATAATTAATACTAGTCAAAATGGCTTTTTGAAAACAAAGCTTGTCAGACAAACCTAATTTATTTTTTTATGGGCTTACATATTTAGCAGGTAAAGATAGCTGCAGACTGAATATGTTTAGATTTCTGTAAAACTTTTTTACTTTAATCATCTGACATTCAGATTTTTTAAAATTACCTTTAGAATCAATCAAAATAAAGCACATGCCAAACAGAGTAAAAATTGATGGGTCTCCAAAAGTAGCTGTCAGTGAAGACTCATCACTGAATGAGAATGTTTTCAGAGGAGCTAATATTCAATCTGACACTATTCAATATTTTTTTTAATCCAGGATCTAGGAATAAATATGAAATTACTGCTGAAAAAAAAAATTATTACACAAGAGGTAAGAAGAATTGCAAATAACTAGAGAGGCATATCACTGAGCAGTCTGGGGTTGTTAGAATGGCAAAGCTGTGCATCTCTAACAAGGGATTCATGCCACTGCTCCACTCTCTATTGCTACATAAAGGTGGTCTGGAAAGCCCTGATGCCAAAAGACTATGCAGGCAGTAATGAAAAATCAGCTCAAAGTGAAATTGTGCTACGGCCAAGAAGCATCTGAAATTCTCACACAGAAAAGCAAGGAGGTGGTGAATTAATCACAGCTAACACATTCAGAAGAATTTTCCTGTCAGTGTTTTTTATAAGGTACTCAAAAGTAGAATCACAAGTGCAGGAGTTACAAAATTATTCTGTGCACTAAAAGTGTAACAACTAAATGTGTATAAATTCTCAAAAATGATTAGGAGAGAGAACTTCTTGGCAATGAAAATGTACTTTCAGCAAGAGAGTAAAGCAGCAGTGATTATAAAATCAGAAAAATTCAGACAACCAAAGATAGATTTAACCATTTGTTCTGAAAAAAGACTTGTCACTCCATCTCATAATGATTTGTTTCAAAACTGGCAGGATTTGTAAGAAGTCATAGATTTTATTATTAGACACCAAATCTATTAGAAAAAGCAGGCAAATATTGACTTATCAAACCAAAATGTGACTAAAAAAAAACCCAAAAAACATTTTGCAGGAACTACTGTGGCTTTTTCAGTTGTTATTTCATAAGTTTTAAAGAAAGATGGCTGTATTCACACCTGGATTTTTCCAGGGGAAACTGATCTAATCCTTTATATAAAAATACATCTATTAACTTCCGGGAGTCTATATTTCATCTCATTCTGTTACCTGGTCAACTGATGTATTCTTGTTTGCAATGAGACTTTTTTTAATTTGTCCTGATACATCCTAGCACTATGTCTATTCTTTTTGCTAAGTCAGAGCATATTTTTAAAGTCATGTTACACGTTAATGCATGCTGTTCAATTGCCATCTAATTCTGGATAAGCAAACCTAGATCCTTCTATATTACTCAGGTATGCACCACTACTACTAGATTCTAATGTTTAATATGAAAATATCTTTTGTATTAGCCTTTGAATAAACAGTTTGATAAATTAGGGTAAAAGTATTTTCAGTCAGGAAAAAGAAAATCACAGTAGAGTAAACTCTGCCTTGAAGTTTTGTACTAAGAGAAACCACTCATACCTAGGAAGAAGGCTTTAAAAACAATGTATTTAAAAATAGAAATTGTTTTGTCTTTTTGCCCTAGTTTGAATTTTCATTGCAATGCATTTTCAGATAACAGTCTGCCATAGTCCAAATTTCATCACCCAAAGTACAGAAGAAAATAAAAGGCATCTCAAAGAACGGAAAATACAATTCAGACTTTATTTCTTCCACAAACATGAATGTGAAATTGAATGAGTTACTATGCATGAAGAATAAGACCCTCACCACACGTCCATCAAGAGGAAAATATTGACTCATAAATTCTAACCATTTTGTTCTAAATAGCTCTATTTTATAAATTTTCATCACTTCCAAAACTAAATAATGTCCTTATACGTTCTGAAGAGACTTATGCAGTTGGAGGCAAATAGGAGCTGGAACACAGCCTCTAGATACCTTTGCTTGCAAGGTTTCGTAATTCAGAGATATTTGATCAATTCCAGGAGCAGATGTAGAATCACATAAGGGAAGTGCAGGACATGCTTGTGTGTGCTGGACTGTTATAAATTCTTTAGGCATGTTTTGTGGCCAACAGTGGAGAAGGGAATCTGGCATGTCTGTATGTAAATACAGATCCATTTTTCTTTTCCCTCACTTTTTCCATCTGCAGCTCTTTCATCCTAGCCCTGCAGTTGTTCGTCATCCTATTGTGAGACAATTGGGCTGTTGTGCTTATTCTGTAATAGTTTCCGGGCATGTGTTCTACAGAGCCTTGAAAGGCATTTATGCCAGCAGTTTCTAGCTCTGTTTTCTTTGGAGGATGGTCTTTCTGACATTTACCTTACAACTTCAGTGTGTCTCTGTGGCTAAGTTTGGTGCTCAGGTGATTTCTGACACCCTGATAGCTTGCTTGGCATGAAAAGTACTTTGGTGCCTAAGGTTCCTGTTGAAGCCTGAAAGCCTGCACTGATGGTATAGATATGAACCTGCAAACCAGAAGCCGAAATCAGTCCAGGATGAATGGCAGCATAGCTTCCAATAGCTGGAGAACCTGCAAGGGAAAACTGGAGGTTATTTCCCTAAAAGCACTGCAGTTACAGGCAGGCACCAAGCCAATGCCAAACATTAGCTCCAAATGTGTGAAAAGAAGCAAGTAAAAGAGTGTAGTCATGAGAATACAATAATATGATTCCTTGGTTTCCAGAACAGTTAGAATCTGCTTTGGTAGACAAAGGAGCTATCCCAGAGCCTGCTGAGTGGTGCCTGCATGGCACCACCCTTTGCTCCAAGAACCTGAGGCATAGATTCTGTTTTCCCTTACATTAGACATTTAGGCTCCTTTTATAATCAATGAAGAGAAATGGACGTGTCTGGAGTGTGAATCATCTGATTTATTTTAAACACCAGGCTTACAACAGAAAAATGTGACCTAGAAGTATCTGTTTATTTCAACTGACTGTGGAGCAAGACTAGACAAGTAATGCAGACAAAAAATGCCTACATTTGGAGAGAAGAATCTGAAGACACTTGAGGAAGTTAGTAGCTGCTAGGTTAAGACTGAATTGGAGTGAAGAATAATTTGAATCCAGGCTTAAGAATCCAAATTTAACTACATCCCATTAAACATGACCAATTCCTTTATTACTTCTGCACTCCAGGTGACCTTGCCACTCTCTAAGTTTAGACAGTGACCTGAATGTTCTGGAAAGAAAGATGCTCATTGCTGTTTGGAGTGGGCAACTATATCAAACCCCATTGTTTACTTATGATGTTTCCTTCTCTTACCCATGTCCTTCAAAAGAATTAAATATCTAATTCTTGTGGTCTTAGCCCAGCTAGCAGGTCTCTCAAATGCATACAGACAGGCCCATATGCACCTCAAGTACTGTGTCCAGTTCTGGACTCCTCAATTCAGGAACACATTGAGGTGCTGGAGTGTGTCAAGGGAAGGGCAATGAAGCTGGTGAAGGGTCTGGGGCACAAGTCCTGGGAGGAGCATCTGAGAGACCTTGGGCGGTTTAGTCTGGAGACTCCCTTGTGGGAGGACCTTGTCACTCTCTTCTCCCAGGTAATTAGCAACAGGGCAAGAGAACATGGTCTTATGCTTGGCAGGGGAGGTTTAGGTTGCACATTAGGAGGATTTTCCTCACAGAAAGACAGATGGGATGTTGAAATGGGCTGCCCAGGGAGCTGGTGGAGTCACTGGAGTTGTTTAACGAAAGACTGGACATGGTCTAGTTGATTTGGTGGTGTTCAGTCATGGGCTGGGCTTGACGATCTCAGAGGTCTTTTCCAACCTAGTTGATTCTGTGATACTGTGATATTATCTCACAATTTTATTGGATCTGTTAGTCAGTACCTCAAATCTCAATCTGAACTTATTTTGAGAGCACACATTTTGGTAGGAGAGTGTTGGTTGGTTAGTTGGTTGGCCGGTTGTTTGGTTTTCTCCTTCTCATCAAAGCAACTCACTTAAAAGGAAATGGAATTTTTTTAGGAAAAAACTCATGACTCAATCATAAGTTTCATAGCATACATTCAAGATCATCATAATGCAATTATACAAAGTATTCCTGTAGGACAATCTCTGTGACTAAACATAAAAGGACACAATCATAAACATATGGACTAAGTTGTGGAATAAAAAAATATGTTAACTTCTAGCATTCCCAGACTGCTATCTCTTCTCCTCAAATTTTCCAAGTTACAGCACAAACTTCACTTTCATAATATTTGCTTTCTCATTATGTATTAATCCTATTAAGTCCATGCAATAAAAGTAATTTAAAAAAAAAACTAAACCTATTTAAATACGTGGTGTTTTTAACATGTCTCTACTGCTTGCCAACCATCTTCCTTGAGTGCACAGCTCAGAGGGAGCTGCAATTCATCACTAATCTTATATGTAGGTAACTTGTGATAAGCTTTGACAAATCTCATCTAAATGTAAAACAGTATTGCCATTCTTATTCTTATATTGCCACAATAAACCTTTGTTCCAGAGTTTCTTACAAGTCTGCTTTAACAGCATTTAAAGAAGACAACATGTCTGTATTGCACAGAGACCAAAAGGTATTTTCTACAGCCAAAGGAAAAAAAAACCCTTAAAAAACTCTTCCTGCTGTCGTATGTATACATATGCATTCACAAACACAGGCTCACATATAATAGTAAAAAAGACCATGAATGACTTAAAATTAAGACATAGGACCTGAAATGCAAAATGGAGCTGTGTGCAGCTAAGGACAAACAATGTGCTATCAGCACTGGTAAAATAAATGCTGTTGCATGAATTATGTATTACCAATGGATTGTAAATAACAAAGGTATAATAGTTCCTGGATATATTTAGAGGAGAAAGCAAAGTTATCCATTAACAAATAGCTTTTTATAATTACATATTCTTTGAAAGTCTGGGTTTTAGACTACATGAATGTTAATTCATATTGTAGTGTTTTTCAATCTGCCATCTCTTTCTGCAAGCATTTCTATCACGCGATTAAGATAATCAAGGTAGACTGCATTAAAAATTATAAACATAAATGTATTAATAAATGCAACACAATCGACATGTTCAATGGCAGTAGGTATAAGCCTTTCCATTTCTGTAGCACTTCCATCTTGAAGTGCTCTATTTACCAACTCTGGAATTACCTCAGCATTTAGACCTGTATTTGACTTGAAGCCTTAGGCCAATAGTACTACACATCTCTAGTTTTTTAGCTGGAAGAAGGATAGAGTAATTGCCATCTTGGAGTAACAAACTGGCACACCTGACATAGGTGATGTTCAGTTTTGTTTCATGATGACTGCAGTGGAGATTTGGTTCAGTTAAGTCATTCTTGACTGGAATTGGATTAGAAAGAGAATGATACTAACACAAGTGAAACTCAGGTACTTTTGAGGTGTCCCAGAAAGAAATAAAAAACATGAAGTGCTGTCCAATACACTAAATACACCAAGAAAATGTGTAAATGACATCAGGAAACCGTTTTAAATCCCATTTCTCTTTGGGGTTTAGTCATCTGACTCAGAGATTCTCAAAGGTGTCACTCACTTCACAAGACTCTCAACACAAAAAAATATCCTGGCCTTCAGCATTTCAATTTCTATCTCACAACAACTTGCCTAGAGGAAAGAGTGCTCAGTCTAGAAATGAGTGACCCAGATTAACTACTCTCTCAGGATCCAAAATTCCCCTATTTTAAATTCATATCCATGCACTCTTCCCACGTAACTTCTCTACAACCAGGCCACAAGCAGCATTGAGTAGTGGGTATCCGCAGCCTTCCTTCTTAATAGCATCCCTTAAAAGCAGTGCAAATATTAAATTGAACCAGTCTAAAATATAGGCAAAGGAAACAATAATGCGTGTGTCCTTTGCTTTAGGATGCTTCTCTGAAAGTGAAAGTTATTAACAGTCATTGGATAAAATACAAATGCATTGCAAATTATTATCATAGTCTTTCTAACGCTGTCCTGATTTTATTTTTTTCCAGTAAAACGCCACTTCTTTTTCTGATATGAAATGCCTTAGCTTTTCTTGAGTGCAGGTCTTGTTTGGTTGCAGTATTCACGCATGGGCAAGGACTCCGCAACATGGTGGAAAAGGTGCAAAGACTTTATTGCGTATCCGAAATTCCCTGAAATATCAATAGAAAAACAGGAAGTCACCTCATATAAACAGGAAAGATGTTCACATTGGGTGTCCCCCAATCACCTGGAATATTTCGCAGACATTGCCTATTATGGTGAAGGATAAACAATACCTTACAAGGTCAGAAACTGCAATTACCACATCTCATAGGGCTGACACTGTCCAGAAACCCACAATGCTCTCTCAGCCCATCCCAGGTGACCTGGCTGTAATCCCAAGGTCACCTCCAGGTCTGAGAACGAGGCTCTCTCTTCGGCCGACAAGGCCCAAGCTCTCTTCCAGCATACAGTGTACCCCAACATTTGGTATTTCAATCCCCTGTCAGAAGAAGGAAGGCAGATAATATCCTGTGGCATATCTCACAGAGTAGGTGTTTAGCTGCCCAAATCTCCCTGTGAGGACAAAAAGTCGTTTTCATGATTCACCAAACAAATAGGGAAGTATCTATGAAATTCAGCTTCAGTTGAACCTGTGTCACTCTAGTGGGAGATTTGGAGAGCAATATGCACCTTCAGTTCCTGATGCTTTTTTAGAACAACCACTATCCCACTCGCCAGTTCAGAAAAAATATGTTCACACGTACAATACATCCATCACGAATTAATCCACCCAATAAGAAAGTCCACAGTACTCCAGAACATCACCTGTCATTGTCTGCTGCTGTAGAGAAGCTACAGCAGCAAGTTCTATATTCCCTGCAGTACTTGGAAGCTTAGCAGTTATAGAAAGGTCAGCAGCAAACTCCTGAAAGGATTTTGTTTACTGCTGCCTATATACCCTATGGGGATTTTATTTTGATAGGTCTGTAAGGAAATTAAATGGTCTATTTGCATATTGTTACAAAGTGTAAACCTTTTATAGTGTTTAATAAAGATTTACACAATACCATAAACTTGATATATACCCTGTGCTTGTATAATTGAGACATGCTAGACAAACTGCACTCATGATATCAATTTCTTTCATTATTTATGATTTTGAGTAACACCATTAGTAACGAACATATGTTGTTGCAAAACATTTGGTAATATTCTCTCCTCCCTCACACTTCTAAATCTCACTGAAATGCACTTATTCCATCACTCATGATATTTGTTGAGGCAAACACAGGGAAAGGGGTGTATTCACCTGAGAAACCTCTAACCTGAGGAAATGCCCTGGACTTTTATTACCTTTGTTAGGGTTTTATCATTTATCATGGCAGCAACATTGATTTCTGAAGAAGCAATTACAATGACAGAATTACATTACAGCAAGAGCTTAAAATTGCAGCTGCAAATTACCAATGTAAGTAGAAATATCAGAACTGGGAAGAAGTGCAGACTGTTTTTCACTTTATGCTCAATTCATTTAGGATGTATACCTTGATCCAGAACAACTGGATCATGAACACCCAGAAGCAGAAATGTCAAAATCAGATAATTATATGCCCATACATAGATTTCTTACTTGTATCTGTGATAAACATAGTCATTCTCTGGGAAAAGAGAGGAAAAAAATCACAGTAAATACAAATAATATCAGAAGAGAAAGTGGTCCCAAAAACCCCCAAAAAAAGTTAGCAGAACAGGAGAAAAACACTTTGGTAGTACCTTAATGGCAGTGACCAGAAAAAAAAAATTAAAAAAAGCTCAAGAAACATTCAACAAAAATCCCTATATGAAATTATTGGTAAGACCACTACCTCCAAATATTAAATTAGCTCTTACCAGTCTATATTTATAGCATAAGTAGGGTTAAAGTATAAATGCTTCATGGATGTAGACTTACAGCAAAACTTGATGCCTAGGTTTAGAGCAAAGCAGGCGGAGATTACAAAATTTTGAGCAGTCTTTCAACTGGTCATAATGTTTTTAGTCCTTGTGAACAGAAGGTCTCTTGACTTCCTTGTGCTTGGTCTTCAAATCTCTAATATGGTGGTAATGGCATGTTTCTTATGACTTGCTGAATGACATTGAATTTATTGAGAGGTACTCAGTGTGATTTGTGCTATAAAGATGTCAAATAAACCAAGACTATGATTCAGACTCAAAATTACAGATTTAACTTTCCAAAATAATACTAGATTTCTGGTGTTAAATAAATTTGTCACAAACACCTGCTAAGCCTTTATTTTTACAGAATTGAAGAAAATCTGTACTGCTACCTTCTGTTGATATATTTCTGTTATGTCTCGAAAAGTGCTTCATGCACCTAAGTGCAGCTGTGTGTGCTGTAAAATGAGTTAAAATGGGCTGCTTGTGTTTGCTGAGATAGATAATGTTCGAGATTGGGTCCTCCTACGCTTCTGAGTCTAAAGAAAACCTCATTTGGGTTTTGTTTGTATAAGATCTTTCTGAATACATAAGCTGTTTGTTTTGCACAAATCCAAAGCTGTGGATCTAAGCTACCTAAACTAAGTGTCTCTGATTAGAAACATAAAGAAAATCTAATCTCTTTGTATTTCTAAAGCATCCATTACTCTCATATCAAGGCTGCATCTGGGTGATAAGAGAATTAATTTTATATTTCACAAAGCATATAAAGGCTTTTTTTATATTCTCTTTGATGTTTTCTGAAACAAATTAAAATAAAATCCTGTGTTAAAAAAGACGAAGTGAAGAGGTCAGTTCTGTTCCATTCCAAATTACTATTGTTACCACCTGCTGAACTACTGCTGCTTATAGAGCTACCCTAACTGCCCCAACTGTGGTTTCAATTACTTTGTATGTTATAAATGTCAAGGCAAAGCAAAAGGCACATGCATTTTTTAACAAATTACTCTCTCTTTCTCCTTACTAATGACATTTTTTAATTCAATATTTGAGGACATTGAACTTAGGATGTTCTCCAAAAGCGCTGCTTATGAGCTTTCAGGCTTCATCTGCATTCCTACTTTTACACTCCTCTATAAATGCCATGTCATCTATACATGTAGAAGTCAGAAGTGACTTGAATTAATTAACTGTTAATATTTAGGTGGTCATTGACATCTGATGAAGGTAATATGACCATATTTTATGGGAGAAAAATTTCCTTAAATGCCTGACTGCTTTTCAAGAACTAAAGTGATAAAGCTATTGGTTGGCACCACACTTCTCATTCCTTGTGGAGAATGAAGTAGGAAATTTTGAAGGACAAATTGCTTTCAGAATTAAAAGCCATCAAACCTAGAAGAAATACATAGCGTTGGTGATGAGTGATTCGTAAGTGTTTGTTGGACACCATGTCTACTTATTCCTTTATTTCTCTTTCTCTTTCAATGTTTTATTGCAATCTTGCCTTTTCTTCTAGGAGTTTGGTTGGCACCCTTTCTCACCCTTGCTATGAACGAACACAGGAGATATGCTGAGACTCCTATGAGTCTGGGACTAATAGTGAACCTAAAGAAAAATAAAACATATAAAATATTGTTTTTATTTTTTGATTCACAATCAAATTGTGGTTAAAAAACCTCAATTATTAACAGGTCATATCATTACTTTACAAACTCATTAAATTCTAACTCAATTCTGCCTTTATCTGGACTGCTTTGTCCCCTATGCAGGGAGCAACTAGCATGAACAAGGGTAAGGGAGGAATATGTTTGAACCTTAAAATCCACAAATAATTCCTTTTTTGTGGAAATGGATTTGAAGATGAGGTAAAATTTGGAATGTTGCAACCTTTTAAAAAGCTATATTCCTATTTTATTATTGCAAGTTACACCTGGCTACAGTCCTGAAATTGCTGAAAAATCTAAGTTTCAGGTTAAATAAAAATTATGTCCTGTTTATATTTATTACTAGTTTTAGCCTACCTATTGCACAAAAAATATACTGAAAGATCAAATGAAAAATAAATTATCCAAAGTGAGTGGTTCAGCAATTTTTTATTTGCTGACCCAATGCCTGACCTTTATTTCTCCCTTTATTCAACATTTCCAGAGCAATTTGCAGATTAGAAATATTTTTTCCTTATCTGAGCAAATGTATAAACTCCTGAAACAACCCTCTGGATGGGAAACTCTTTCCATGTTCACAACACTGAAGTCAGCAAAATTATGGTTGTCTGCCTGGTACAAAAGTTCATGAAGATGTAGTAGAGAATAAGGTGGCAGAAGATCTTCATCTTACAATTATCTTCACAGTTACAAATGCCCAAGAATTGATGTTTTGATTTGAAAAGAGCCCTTAAAGATTAGGGAATTGTTTTTGAAGCATTCTCCAATGAGTAATGTGAGTGGACTTAAAGCAGATGCTCTTCATGGTGAAATTTTGAGTCTTTGACATACATCTACTTTGTAATTATAAATGGATTAGGGAAATGGTTGTCCTTTAAAAAAAAATTAAAAAGGGAAAAAAAAGGTTTTATCAATTTTAGAGTTTCATTAGAGGAATGCATTAACCTAGAAAATTCACCTGAAATCACAGCAAGGTCTACAGTAAAACAACTCTAAGACTACTACATACTTTTTCCCTCCAAAGAATGTTTGTCTCATGATCACTCAAACAGGAAAAATTAGTGCCACTTGGTTTTTTAAGACCATAGCCATTACAATTTGATGACATCTGTATGTTTTACAATTATTTCTGAGAAGATTAAGGGTTGTTCCAGTGTTTCTCCCTTTTCTCCTCTCATCTTTTACCCCTGCAGCCCTTGCTAGCTATCCACTGCTTCCCAGCATACCAGCCACAATGCCCAAGCCTAGGTTCTGTCCATCTCAGCACATTCTTATCTCCCCCCTCCTCATGTTTCCATCTCTTCATGCCAAAAAGCAGTTTCCTCTCTTAAGCATCTGCTGCCAGCAGTAGGTTACTCAGAGTGTAGGAGAAACAATCCCTTCTTGCCCCCTGACAATTCTGTCAGAACAGGACTGAAGGAGACCCAAGCCTCCTGCTTGCTGCCTTGCGATGGAGAATACAAAGTCCTGCTGACAGGTTGTCACACAGGAGTTGTGCAGGACTGGAGGGCACTGGAGGGCACTTGCTGATGGTGTCTCTGCACAGAATGAATCTTCAAGACTGATGTGGTCCCACTGAGTGTTTGCTAACTTCATATTTAAAGGTTTCTTCTGGTCATACGGTTTTTACAGCAGAAAATCCACCAGCATTACATGTCTATCAAACGATATTTTGGACACTACTATCCATGGCAAACAAAAGAGTTTTCCAAAGATGGTTAAGGTATTTTCTCCCACTCAGATATAATTCTATCTGTTCTGCCAGAGAGATTTTCACTCCTAAGTTCAACAGTTCAAAACAAAAAGAGATGTTACGATGAAGAATGTAATATCCTATTATTCTGTTTTTTTATTGCCCAGCCTATCATGATTTTTTTTCTAGTTTGAGGGCTGACCCTTTCCTTATGTTTATAAAATCCAATAAAGTCACACAGTTTAAGAATACTGAACATGTCCTTATGGCTCACTATTCAAAACAAAGAACCGAAAAGATGACAGTAAGCCTGGCTGCTTTAAAATATGTATTTTTTTGTAAATATATTTTTGTTATTGTTTTATATATAAAATATATACCTTATATAAGCTTAATTTAGTTTCTGAATCACCCCAGCTGAATGTTATGTGAAATTTTCAGAAGAACAAAGCCTCCACTGAGGCTTTTATTACTTCACAACTTCAGCTGCATTGACAACACTTGGGAAGGAACACTGCCTTAAAAGTTCAGCTCTCATTAAACAAGCAGGAACTGAACATGCCTTTCTGAAGAGAGAATCTGACCTTTGTTTTCCCAATGATTTGACTCTCATGTCAAATGAATACTAGGGCAGAAGCAATTTAAATAAACACACTTACAAACATATAGCATATCAGTAATGATATACTGACACCTTTGAAACAACTCTTGCTCTAAATTTCAGTTTTACTTTCTTAACTTTTCTGAGTTATTTTGTATTACTTTAGCTTTATTTCTACACACAGGTTTTTAGATTTTGCATGGGTATTAGCTAATAAGTTACTCACACAGTTCATTTTTAACTTGTTTTATTTAGTTGAAAAGGTACCATTTGTCAAAGGAAAGCAACATTAAACAACTGCACAACAATGAAATGCTAACTCACTGGAAATGAGGGTGTCTCCAGGTGAAGAAGTAAAGAAGAAATTTATGTCAAGGTCCCTACACAGAAATCCTCTAATGTCTCTCACTGACTGCAGAAATATCTCATCCTTCTTCAAAGATGGCACTTTCTGCTTCTACACAGCCTTTTTTATTGCAAATGGAGCACAAGCTTTAATCTCTCACAAAAGGCAAAAGCCAAAATAGGTCCATGGGAAATAAGCTTTATTCTATGCAGTGGGAGAAGGAGTGGAATAGGAACATCTTGATCTGGGAACAACAGATTTAGACAAAATATCATTGAAATTCTTTCATGGAAATTGGATAAAAAATTTTCTTGAGAGACTGTTTTCTGCCTAACACAATGCAGTAAGGGTTTTAACCCAGAAGGAAAATGTCATCAGCTCCTATCTGTTGTCATTTAGTGTGGGGAAGACACCTGAAGGACAGAGGAGGTCTGATAATGACGGGGGAGGGTAGAGAGCTGTAATTATGGTAAAGCAGGGAATCAGGTATCTGACAATGAAGTCCAGACATAAAAATAGCAAGTGACAGTTGACTTTGGCTTCCAGTCTGACTTTCTGTTCCTGGTGTAACTACCCTGCTCTGGCACAAGGCCTTCTTGCACTTCACAAAGTCTGCTTCATAAAATATTTTTCTCTTCTGTACAAGAATGTTCACCCAGAGCTCCTAGGACTCATTGTATGTATTCATTAAGCCTTACTGAGCCTTTGATGAACTAAATAACAATCCTTTTTGACAGGCAGATAAACCAGGTTGTAGGGCACTGGTGACTGCCTGTGGTTTCCAAACAAGTCACTGCCAAACATTACACTCAATTTCAGATGCACTCATTCGATGCATTCATTCAATGCATCAACCATCAGGTAGCAATCGTTTCATGCTTTCCCAAAGTTTAGTGTGGGAATAGAAAGATCCTATTATGCTGGGTGATCTGTATCAATTCACTTGTCTTTGACATCAAAATGCTACAGCAAAAGTCTCATTAAAAATGAGAGCTTAACACAAGCATGGCCAACAGGTTTTGCTCCTACTACAGCTTTTTTACTTGCTATCACAGACAATGATACACATATTAAAGAGATTAAAAAATGCCTGCAATGTTTTCATTGTGAACAACTTATCAGTGACATTAAAAAAGATTTTTTAATCCCCAAAGGCCTTTTAAGGAAAGAAAAAATAACATATTTGGCAACATTACCATTCACTAGGTATTCTCCTACTGATTATTCTGTAAATGAACTCCCATGTTCTTGTTTAGTGTTCAAAGTTAAAATATTCAATGAAATATTGGAAAATCTGATCCTTTTTTTGTAATTACTTTTTTTAAAATTTAACTTCTATTTTTCTCTAGTTCTCCTATTCTTTTTGATCTCACTTTCTAGTTCTGAGTAACTTGGGCTTGTCTACAAAAGGGAGGAATAGGAAGAAAAGGTTTTGATAAGACCTGCTTGTTAAATTCATGATCAAGAGAATTTATCTTAATTAACACTTGTAAAAAATACTCTAAATAGGTGTCCTAGGTTACAATGTAAGATGTAACCAATAGTATGTATTCTATTACCATCTTCACAAGCTGTTAGAGCAGGTGGGGCAGTGTTCATTATCTCCTACCGTGATTCATCTGTGATAACTCCCTCCAGGAGCTATCTCTGCTTAATGGGCCATCAAGGACCCACCACATGACTCACAGAATTACACCAGCCCATTGTGAGATGCTCTGCCCAGGGGGGAGGAGCCAAGCATTCCCACCAACATATAATCTGGGGTTTGGAACAGTACCAACAGCCCTTACCTACTGTGTTCCCAGAGGACAAGAGCTACCACTGGACCTTCAGGTGAAGACCAGAGCCTTCTTTCTACAGGATCACTGCTTCAACAGGACCATTTCATCTGGACTGCTGCCACCACCCTGACTAACAGGGTGTCAGGTTGTATCCTGACTCTTGGTGCTCTTGTACTATTGCATTTATTTTAATTTTCCTGTTAAATTATAATTCTGACTTGCAATCTCCCACTGGTTTGTTTTCAAACTAGTACATATCTTTAACCTATTCAAATACAAGTTAGATGAAACAAAAGTTTGAGAGAGACAGATACTAACAATTAGTAAATCTATATATTCAGTAAAAATAAGAAAGAAACAAAAAAAACATTGCTTGTATTCAAGCAGGAAGATGCCACTAAATGTATTAAAAATTGTTATGAAGTAGAGTATTAGATTAGAGAGTTGTTTGTTTAGGGTCACTCTTTTTTTCATAATTTATTTAAAGGAATTTCTAAGTTATCAGAAAGCCACTATGGAAAAAACAAGAATGTCACTGCTCTAAAGTAAATGGTAAAAGAATATCATGTCAAATTAGAAGGTTTGAAAATGAAAAGGTAAGAACAATAGTTTAAAACTTTTCTCACATGCTTACCCCGATTAAAAAACCTCATGTAAAGGAGTAGGAAATCACACTTCCTGCAAGCTTCTTCACAGATTTTATCTCTGCTTTAAAATTGTCCTAATGGTCATTTGATCACAATTCTAATGTTTATTCAAATTGGACACTATGTCAAAATAATTTATTAATAGCTTCATATTTTTGTCTGTAATTAAGTTTTAAATATTTTAGGCAGATGCTCAAAGATAACATAGAAACTGAACAGGAGCCAGCAACGTGCCCCTGTTAGAGAAGTCTGAAGGTATCATATTAGGAGAAGTGTTGCCAGCAGGTTGAGGGAGGTGATCCTTTTCCTTCCTCAGCGCTGAGGAGGTCACATCTGCATCACCAGGTCCAGTTCCAGGCACCCCAGTACAGAAGAGACATGGACATATTTGAGAGAGTCCAGCACACGGCCATGAAGAGGGTTAAGTACTAAGAGTGTATGAGGAAAAGTTTAGAGAGCTGAGACTTCTTCCTGAAGAAGGAAAGGCTCAGGAGGATCTCTTCATTGTATATATGAAAAAATGCCTGAAAAATTGCCTTAAAAAATGCTACGCAAATGAGCCAGGCTCTTTCCAGTAGTGCCCAGTGACAGGATGAGAGCCACTGGGCACAAAATGAAGCACAGGATGTTCCATCTGAGCATCAGGAAACAGCCTTTTAACTCTGAGGATGGTCAAACATTGGAATGGTTTTCCCCAGAGAGGTCATTACATTTTTCAAAAGCTTGTGCTCCTGGGCAGCCTGTTCTAGGTGCCCTGCTTGAGCACAAGGGTTAGAAAAAATGACCTTCAGACCTGGATTCCAATTTCTTCCAGTCTGTGACTCTGAATTTATAATACCTCTACTGTAAAAAAGTGCAAGGATTTTGAATTACTGTTTTAATTGTATGATGACTACTGAATATAATTCAAAATAAAAAGCTTAAAAGTTGCGTTAAGGTGTACTATTGGATTAGTATGAAAGTTAAATTTAGAATAGGGCTTTTAAAGCAGAGTTTTTAATATTAAACTCAATATGATCCTAAGGCTCTCTTTAGTTTCTGAAGATATTATCCTCAAGTCTAAGTGGAATGAAGATGTCCATGTATAATTAAAGTGTTTCCAGTGACCTTCGAAGTCTTTTGCCTTTGAAGACCACTGAGACTTTTAACAAGATTTCGTGACTCTTGTTAAATCATAATCATTACAGAAAGCAGTTCAGTGTAAAGCAATGATCAGTATTCAAAATGTTCATCATTTTAGTACTGTTAGTAAATTTTACTCTGTACTGACAAGATCATTTGGGAAAAAACACCATTTTGTGACAGGAATTTATGAAATGAACTAAGAAGACATGATTACTTGATAAGACTTTAAATAGTTTGCTAAATTTAGAAACTCAACTCAATTTCTGTTGCACAGTCTCCTGCATTTTTAAGATTATTTGATGTCCTCATCAACTGATGCTATTTCCTTAGTAAAGTACATATATTTAGTAATAGTCTAAATTCCACTTTTCACTAAAAGTGAAGAAATACAGTAGAATTGTTCATATTTTTTCTGAACAGTTTTGAGTTAAATGATCACTCATTTCATCTGACGTCTGTTGTAGTTCTGGTTAGAACTACCTTTTATATTTCAAGAATCGTTTTTTGCTCCTGTTATCAAGATCAAACAAGTTTTGACACACCATAGTGTGCCATTCTCACTATGTACTGTTTTTTAATTCCTGAAGTTTTTTGTTAGCACATCTCCCTCTAGGACTTAATGTTCTTTTTTGATTCCTGATGTCTTCGGTTTCTAAGCATACTTCATGCACAGCTCCTTAATTTCAGTGATTATAGTTGAAAACTAATTTTTTTGTGGCGGGAGTGCGAACACTCCCCTGTGTAGGAGAGTTCAAATGAGGACCTCTAAGTAAACTATGTATCTACAGCTATTTGGAGAACTCATGTCTAGTACTTTTAATTCTTTAACTTAGTGAAGTACATTTCTTATTTTAGGGAAGACACACAAAATGGCAAGTAGGTTTAGGTCTTCAAAAGGGCTTTGACCTGAGAAATTTGCTAAGCTGATTTTAATATATCAGTTTGGTAATGGATCAGAATTTTTATAAAAACCTACTTTGGGCCGCTGGAAACATTTTCCAGGGAAGACCTGAGCATTTCAGTAGTCCTGTTCCTGGCAGCTTAGTCAGATTCCATGACAAACTCTACCATTGTGGAGCTTGTGAATTAAAGCAAATATATTTTGTTTTGTAAATGTTTACCCACCATCTTTGGTCATATCCGAATGACAGTGCACCTCTTACTACAGCACAACATACCCAAATAAACACCATCAGAGGTGACTTAGCAATACCTTCATTAGTGTGGGAAACACAGGCAACTAATTCTTATGAGGAATTAGGATCCTTGCCCCCATTTACATGGACTCAATATGTGCTAACAGGTCAGGCAACCCAAAACATGCAGTAGGTCACCATTATCAGGAAGTAGTAGAATTTCTGGAATGCTTCTCTAGAAATTTAAAGTTTTAATTCTCAGTTCTTTGTATCAATATAAATATATATCTTTCTCCTCTCAAAATGTGACTATTTAACGATAAACTGCTATGGGTAAATTCAGGGACAAGGCAGCTTGCTTTGTGAAGAGCCCAAGAAATGCTAAAACAGTAAAAGTGAAGAATTTTTTTAAAAAAAAACGGGCAAGCTAATTCTGAATGTCAGCATTATTCTATTCCTGCATAGGCTTGTGAAGGTGGTATGAAATCTGTGTTAGGACAAGTTATGTTCACTTCTCTCTTTGTTTTTCATTAGCATATTCATCATTTGGGACATGCGAACGAATGGCTACTTGGATTGAGAGCTCCTCCTAGACAATTAGGAGTTGAAGTTTGTTCCAAATAGCATTCAGAAAGCAATTTCTCTGAGAATAACATTAAGTTCTTAGATGCGATCTATGAGATTAATGCTACAGGCTGCTAATGACTCCAGGCATGCCACAAAAGAAAACAAACCCTATTTGAGCAGAAAATATTCTCTTCTGTAATATTTTTTTAAGACTTTCAAAATCAGATTGCTATTGTATAATTCCTAAGCATGATCCTTTGACACACAGGAACTGCAATGCCAAATTGAAAAAAGAAAATAAACTGTGCCTGGAATTGTCTTGGTTGATTACTTCTTTCCCTTCCCTTATTCCCTAACAGATCAATGATAACCAGGTAGTGAAAACTATAGTGTATTTTGCAAACCACTACAAGAAATAATTAAATTTATTGATTTCTATTTACTCATTTATTAACTCTTCTGGTCTCTATAGGAATGATAGAGAGACCTTGAATCTTCTTCCTCTTTTCTCATAGACTACTGTCGCACGCGGACACAAAGGAACACACACAGAGGCCAGTATCAGGATCAAAGAGCAATGAGCCAACGCCCAGGCCAAAGGGCCCACTTCTTTATTTTATACACTTTTAGAAAACCCCATGGATTGGAGAGTGACATTACCACCCCTCAGCCACATAGGTCAAAGGAGAAATCCATCAAACTTCTCCGCCTTAGGAGAAAGAATGAAAACATCTCAGGTCAGTTAGCATAACATGGCTTATGTTTACAGAAAATGCATGAGAACTCTATCTACAGAATTAAAAACATTGAAGAACTGTGAAAATCAAGGCAACAGACTACCTTTGGGAAAATCTATGGAAAAATTAATCAGCAGTAGCTGTCTGATTTGTAGTTTTGCCACTCTATATAATTTTTTTTGCTATTGCTGATTGTTTGGCATTTTATAAATAGATTAACTTGGCAGGCAGTGACATTAGTTGTCAGACTGTAAGGATAACAAAAGAAAAGCAATTCCTGAGGGAATATTGTCTTTTTGTGGAAGCAAGCATGAATGTACATGTTTTCTACTTTTTAATATTTCTCTGTCTTTTCATTCTTAATGTATGAAAAGAACCCTTCTGTTTATTTTGCTTTACTTTGGTTTTTAGAGCCTGTCAAGGACAAAAGGTATTCTTAAATTTATTTTCTTTTGAGATGGTTCTGGGACAGAGAGAGAACACCAGGGTGAAAAGATTAAGTCCTTAACATAAGGGCAGTATCTCTACTATTAAAGATTTTTACCATATTGCATATGGTGTCTTATGAGCTAATCGGAGTGTATATTCCATGTAAATTCTTGCCATAAAGGATATCTCAAATGGAACTAAAAACTGACCTAAAAAAAACCCCAGTAATTATCAGAAGTACTTGGTGACAGGTATCTTCATCTGACAGTTTCTATTCAACCCCCCCACAGCACTCAGCCCCCTCACAGCTGACTCCATCAGTTTACATACTGGGCATGATGTTCTGTGGTATGGAATATCCCTGTGGCCAGCTCAGTTAGTTGTCCTGGCTGTGTTCCCTCACCACCTCTTGTGCACCTCTCAGAGCATAGGACTTGCCTTACCCTTACTAGTACCTCACTATTAGCTTTACTACTTAGCAGTGACTAAAAACATGAGTGTGTTATCATTATTCTCCCACTAAATCCAAAGCACACCTCTGTACCAGATACTAGGAAGAAAACTAGCTCTATCCCTGCCGAAACCAGGACCGTTTCCACCCCTTTGTTAATAACATTTATATCATGCCCAGGTTCCATAATTTTCAGTACACTGTCACCTTTCCTGTCTTTTGATATACACACACAGATGTCATTCCCTTAGTCTATGGGCTATCCCTATAAAATGTCCATTGAGTTTTAGTCCATGACTTTGGCTTTAATCTGTCATAACAGTGTGTTAGAGCAGGAAAGATGGTATGCAGTGTTGGATTCTTGCATACTGAAGCCAGCTGTGATTTCATCACCAATGCACTTTTCTGGTTTCATCACAGTTAATTCTTTATTAATCTGGGTGGTTTTTACAGTAATAACTTTGATATGGTGATTGAAAGGGAGTCAGTTCAGATCCCCAAATTCAGAGTGGCAGAGATGGGCTCCATGAGGCACCCAATGTGCTCATGGACATCCAGCCACTTGGAAGTGATAATATATTGTGTTTTACAGCAATTAATATTGTACAATCTAATTTATTGACTGTTCTCACCCAAAAGCAAATCCCCTTCAGGTACACTTTGTACTTACCCATCCTCCTCCTTTACCCATCAGGTTCACCCAGGTCCTTGAGCAAAAGCAATTGCACAAATGGGTTTGTCTTTGCCTGAAGCAGGAATAACCCAGACTGTTTTCCCCAGCATAGTTTTTTATGTGCACCACTCTAGCCCTTCCACAGTGCCTAAAAGTTTTGATTGGGCAGGACCAGACCCTAATGTTAGTTAACCAGTGGTTTTTACTAAATGTGTCTCCCAGTGTTTGAAGGTCCAACCACACACTGCTATCAGTGCAATCTGTAATAGTCCATTGTTTCATTTGATTTTTCCAGAGGATGGTGCATGATAGGGGTTGTGATATACCCACTCAATGCTATGTTTGTTAGCTCAAGTGTCTATGGGGTTTTGAAAATGTGTTCCATTGCCTGACAATTCTTTCTGGGGTGCCATGTCAGCATGACTTGCTTTCAAGGCCCAGGATAGTATTCCGGGTGGTGGCATGGGACACAGGATATGTTTCCAGCCTCCTGGTGTTGGCTTCCACCACTGCAAGCACATTGGGCTTGCGTTGGTGGGTTTCTGGGACAGTGATACAGTCGATATGCCAGGCCTCCCCATATTTAGATTTCAGTCATTGTCCTCCATACCAAACTGCTTGTCTGGCTTCATTGCAACATGTGTCACGTTCAAGAATAGCCTGAGTGGTAGTGTCTGTGGACAAGACCATCCCAGGATCATGAGCCCATCTCTATGTTGCATCACTTCTCTGATGATTTCATGGGCTCACCAACCCGGAGATCATTCACCCATATGGTGCCAATCCAGATACACCTGACCCACTTCAGACTTAACAGCCAGACCCACCTGTTGGGTGTTTTGATGTTCTTCAGTGGTCCAACCCATGGGCAAATGAGCATCCATGTGGCATACCTTCACAATCAGGTTCCCCATCCTGCCACAATGCAGCAGCACAGATGGGTTTACATCTGCACTGCCAGGTATTCTGCTTCCATCCATTCATCAGTCAGTTTAGAGGTACAGTTGATCCCATGATGATTTTTTTGCCTTTTCTTTTACATAGCTTTTATATAGCTTTTATTTATCCTCAGTGCTCTTAGCATGCACACTTGTAATTTGTTAAGTCCGATAACTTAGCATAGTCCTAGTATTCTGTTAAGCCAGGAGACCAAACATCATAGAGGCCTCACGGTTGGAGGCCAGAAAGCCCTAAGCTATCCTGAGAAACCAAGGTCCTCTCTAGAACACATCAGGACCTAATTTGCGAGGTCTATAAATTGCATACATGATCTATCGTGTGGGTTCATTTTGGTGCATTCCGCCTTGGTGAAGTGGTGCACCTTAAGGATCCTTATCAAATACTGAGGTAAAAACCCTTTTTCCCTTAACCGTGTCTGGCTCTTAATTTTTAAGACCAGGAAAAGGCAACATAGTCTTGACCATTTTTCTCATTCAGCAATGTCTAAAGCCAGCTGTAGAGCTTTCACCTCTGCAAACTGCCTCGAATTACCTTCTCCTTCAGCAGTTTCATGGGGGACTTCATATCCGGCTTCCTTCCACCTTCAGTGCTTTCCTACAATGCATCTGGACCCATCAACAAACAAGGCATATTTCTTCTCACTGTCTGGTAATTTATTGTTAGTGAGACCTCTCCAGCATGTTTCCCCTCCTCCTCCAGTTATATTTCAAAACGTGTCCTTTGGCCAGTCCATGATCATTTTCAAGATTCCTGAACAACTGTGGTTTCTTATTAGAGCCCCTTGTGTGATCAGTGCAATCCACTTAGTCCATGCAGCGTCAGTTGCGTGGTGTGCCCAGGACACCCTCTGAGCATTCAGCCTAGCACAGGCACTTGGTGAACAACTGGGTCAATCATTCTTGTTGATTATTTCTTTCACTGAGACTCCCATGCTAGCCCCTGATGAGCAGATGATGAATGAGGGTACAGACTTTTGTGAGAATCCATTTCAGATAAATTGTTCACAAACACTTGAGTCGATCTCAGTACTGCTGTGTCTCTCTTGTGACCCTGTCACATTGGGTCAAATATGTGTTACAAATGCTATCTCCTGAAAAAGGAGTCTTGCTGTTTGCCTCTGCTCCTTAATAGAGTGCAGGGCCTGTTATTTCAGGACTCACATCTGATCACTGGATTACAGGAGAATATGTAAGCATTACTTTTACACGGACAGAGGTATCCTCTCAAACCTTCTGTGCGCCAGCTAACCTGACTTTTATTATAATTTTTATTACTATTTTATTAGTTATTTTATTATTATTATTTCTTACCATAGTGTTACCACAGAAATTGAATTTTCATCAAATTGTGTATATGAATGATAGCTTCTTTAGAAAGAGCAACCATTTTAAGAATGTGACAACAGATGTATACTAGGATAGTGATTTTCCAACATGAATTTCCTGAGTTTGCCAGATGAAAATAGGCTTTTATAAATATACATAAATAAATATGAATGTGAATATACATAAATAAACATTTTTTCATGGAGAAAAGTATGAATTGCCTTTGATAACAATGTTGCAACATTGTAATGAAAGCTGCATTTGAAATCCTCAGAGTACTTGCACATGAGATTCCATGTGCAGCTATCAGTGTGTCATAAAAACACTCACAAACAGTCACAGCAAGATCTACTGAACACTCATGCAAAAAAAAGCCACCAATGTAAAAGCAGTTTCAGAAAATGTGTGTAGGAATATTTGTCAATTTCTCACAATCAGGAAAAGAAAGCACTTTTACAATTTGCTTGGACTAGAGGAAAAAGTTCACTATTTCTAGTCTGAGAATGAAGAAGGATTATTTTCTCTACTAGTATAAGGACAAAAAGATATTTCCAGAATACAAAATTAAGCTCTTTATGATAAGAAAGATGCTTATGCTTTGTGTATACATGGACATGTGTCTCTAAAGATCATCTTTCTTCTTGCATCAGAAAAAATTAAATTGGATTGTAGATTTTTGAAGAAAAAAATGTATGTCTTCACAAGAGGCTTCTGCACTAAAGAGGGAAGAATAGATATTTGGGAAGGCATTAAGACCTTGGTTTTGGATAAGGAGTTTGAGAAATCAAGGACAATGGGCACTGGCCTAAACCAGAATTCTTCAGTTTCAAGCCTAGAGTTGTATTCTAACCATTTGCAAACACTTGTGTGCTTAATGGCTTAACACAATATGCTTGTCAGGCTATCTTTGCATATTTGACTCTTCAGCATTTAAATGTGGAAATAACCAGGAAGTTATGATGGTCTTCATTCCATTTGCCTATTTATATAAAGTAGGACAAGGAAAAAAATTTCCTCCTTTATGGTTTCAACAATGCCCAAGCTAAATGGTTATCTTGCAGCACAACATCCCTGAAAAGTACACACATGAGCTCTGTTTGCATGAGAAAGGATCAGCGTATGGGAAGAAAGAAGACAGAACACTAACCTACAGTGAATCATCATATCTGGGTTTCTTCTCATGGTCTTCAAGTGGGTTGGAAGGCAGTAAGAGAACTGCCTGTGCTCTGACAGTGTTGATTAGGCTCAGTGTCCTGGGACAGAGAAGAAGGTGCTGTTCTTGGCAATGCAAGTGAATCCTGAGGTCTCACACATAGCATGAGTAAAAGAAGACTTCCCAAGAAGCTTTCATGCAGATGTATTATCTCTATTTGATATCACTCAGTCACACCAGCTTTTTTTTTTTCTCCAATGCTGGTCAACAAGTGCAAGGACATTCCTTTGCAATATAATACATTTGTTCCATGGTTAATTTGTTGTGATCCTAGCAATAAGAGCTTTTCTCTCCTCTGGGATATACAGGAATTGATTATCTGGAATTCCACTAAGAAAGCAAGTTCCCTCAGTAGACAGAAACACATGTTCTTTGTTGGCTCATAGTCCATTTGTTGACATTCCATGAGAGTTTTGATGTAAATGGAAAAGCTACAGACCTGTAAATCTCTGGGGTGTCTGCAGTTTGTCTGAAATGAAGCCAGTAAGTTTGAAAAATTCTAATTCCCTACTATCCCTGATAAAGTCATTGCTGTGAGGTTTCAACTACAGTGGAGCAAAGCATTGGCTGCCACTTTATCCGTGGACATGGTTTCAGAGCACCCTGTGTGCCCCAGTGCCTCAGCATGCCTTAGCATGGCTAAGGACTTGCTATTTACAGCGCTGTAACCTTCCCAGTTTGGCCACTGAGGCACTGTTTTTCACTTTGGCTGCAATTTTTCTTTACTGTTCTCATGTTGTTTTTCTCACATGGTTGCTCTCATGGGCTTACACTACAAACCTCGACAGTGTTATAGAGAGTTCTCACGGGCAGCATCTACCACTTGCAGGAGACTCAGCCTTCTCTCCCCTTCTCTCCTCAACTCCTTTAGCATAACATACAGCAAAGTGCATGGCAGGAGTTAGCTAAGACAAAAAATAAAATTTTGTGTATGCACATTAATATGTGTCCACACGTCTGCATGAGCTGGCCAGCATAGGTGAAATCATGAGTCTGAAAGTTATTAGAATGCTTTTGGAATGAGAAATCCTTTTATCCATGATATAGCCCTCTTCAGATTTGCTTATAACTATGAGCTCAAACAGAATACTCTAGGCATTTCGAGATATATGTTCTAAACCACTATTCTGTACAGATGAAATCAAAATCAGGCATCATAGACTGAAGTAAAAGAAAAGCAGTGCATAATTGTAAGGATGAGCCCTTCTGCACTCCCATTTTTTCACAGCTGAGTATAGCTCAGGGAGTCTTCTATGAGCAATTCCCTTCTTCCTTAGAGAAATTCTAAGGACGAATATTGTCTTGGCCCTGACAAAGGCAATAAGACCAGGCAGAGTAGGTAAAGAGAGATTTTCAGGACAGGTAACTGAGGTAGTAATCCAGTGACTAATTTCTTAGCCTCCAAGAGGCTAGTACAAAACTGGTACTATTTGAATACTCATGACCAGGCTTTTTAAAAAAACATGCACTGTCCTTCCAGTTAAGGTTTAAAGGTGCTAATACTTTGGATTAGTGAATAAAAAGTTCCTTGCTAGTAGGTATTTTCAGACATACTGCAGAATGAATAAGAAAAAAATCCTTCACTCTGATTAGGAGGAAATTGAGATGTGGGAACTGATCTGAAACTTTATGGTGAGTTAGGTGCTTTTCCAGCTATTTTTGCAGGCTTTGGACTGAAACTCATGTGTTGATGCATGTCTGTAATGCATGTTTGCTGAAAGGTACCAGTCTGGAAACATTTCACTGAAGTCAGAAAAAGTTACCCTTGGGCATATCAGACTGCTGTTTAAGCAAAAATGTACTGACATAATCGGATATAAGACACTGCAATTTTTTTTTTTTAAATCTTAGTGTTTTCTGTAACACCTAATGTAAGGTGACTGTCATTATTTTAAATTTAGAAAGCATAGTTGATGGCCTTTTTGAGCAGAGTTTTGAAAGACGAGGAAGCTGCAGAAGAAATATGCTATGCTAAGTAATTTCCAAAACCAGAAATCCCAAATAACAAACTATAATTTCACTGAAGCACTTAGTATAGGCAACATGGTCCATTTACTCTCATATTTTCTGACCACAGTTGAGTAAAAATGCTTTAGAGGATTCTGAAGGAATCTTTTGCTGACAGTTAGAGAAGAATTTGCAGCTTATTTTTTTAACCTATAAAGTGCTGGATATTATATGTCATTTAAATGTGTCCTATTTTTTTAAGTTTTAGTGACTTCTTGGCTTCATTATATTTCAAAAGTAAATTTCACTCTTCAGCTATCCAACCAATTGTGTGCTTATCTTTGTTGTATGCTTTCCACTGAATTTTATTTTCCTGGTTCTTGCATTGAGAG
The DNA here is from genome assembly GCA_013400235.1 of Oriolus oriolus. Taxonomy (NCBI): domain Eukaryota; kingdom Metazoa; phylum Chordata; class Aves; order Passeriformes; family Corvidae; genus Oriolus; species Oriolus oriolus. The sequence goes on from VXBT01006307.1 coordinate 37,248, forward strand.
ATAACTATTGTAAAGCATTTTTTACCCCATTCTTCTTGTCCTTTATGCTGCTCTCTCATCTTCCGCCATTCAGTTTTCACACAATTATTATTGTTTGGAAACACAGGACTTAATTCTCAGTGAATTTAGATAACAGTGTGTGTAAAAAGGAAGACATTCATATCACTATAGCCTTCAGTTCTGAATTCCAAAATCACGTTGCATAGGTAACCCGTCACCATATGCAAAACCAATAGAACAGCAACAACAAAAAAAAAGAATTTAGTGACTCACATCTGTAGCACAAATTTAAAGATACAAGGAATCTTGCTGGAAAGACAGCAGGACAGTATGAACATAGAAGAGTTCCTATGCCCACTTTCTTCCTAAGTGGCTTAACCCCAGCCAGCAACCAAGCCCCACAGCTGCTCACTCACTGTCTCCCGGGTGGGATGGGGGAAAGAGTCAGAAAAGTAAAAGTGGAAAAAATTATGGGTTGAGATAAAGACAGCTTAATAATCAAAGCAAAAGCTGGGGACACAAGCAAAGCAAAACAAAGGAATTCATTAATTTCGCATGGGCAGGCAGATGTTCAACCATCCCCAGGGAAGCAGGACTCCATCACTTTTAATGTTATCCCTTTGGTCAGTTGGGGTCAGCTGTCTTGGCTGTGTCCCCTCCCAGCACCTCATGCTCCCCCAGCCAACTTGCTGGTGGAGAGGTGTGGAGAAAAGCCTAACTCTACAAGTACTGTTCAGTGATAGCTAAAACATTACCGAATTTTCAGCAGCTTCCTGCACAGCTCCAAAACATAGGATCATACTAGCCAGCATGAAGAAAATGAACTCTATCCCAGCAAAAATCAACACATTAGGGAGGATTTTTAAAGATACATAAATATATTTGTATAAAACTAGTTTTGAATTACTTTTATTGCACTCTCTGTTAATTAAAAGAAAAATATGACCCATCTCAAACACATTACCATCCAATGCCACATTACTGGTACTGCACTTTATCTTGGCTCCACTCTGTGTACCATTCTGCTATTGTAAAGTTTCAGTTGTAGATTAGTGCATTTTTTTTCACTAGCTTTACATCCCCCTTGCTTTATTAAGCAAAAGTTCACAGGGTTGTTTTCTGACAAGGTGATGCCAGTTTTGGTTGACATGGCTTACTGGAGAGTTTCCAATGTCTTAGTAGAGTGACCAGGGAATAAGGACATGACTTTGTTGGATTATGGTGGAACTGGTTGTTCCCATGAGAGTGTTTTCATGCCGACATACATCTAAGCTTACTTTAGATGTACAGATGTCAAAGTAGCTGTTAATCAGAGCATAATAATTAGTCTTTAATTAAGGATAACAAGTCTCATACTTGAATAAACTGTAGTCCAGAAATGATGCAAGTGAGAGAGAAAATTTAAAATGTATGTATACATTATCATAGATGGGATTTCCATATGGTTAAAACTGTTAATGTATTTACATTCGTTACTAAACTGGGACTTCCTTCCTACTACAGAATTATTTTGGCCTAATATGGTCAAAAACCATATCACTTTTTTAGAGTAAGATTTTGCAAATTTTGGCTCCTGTGGATGTTCTTCTGCTATACTTAGTGCCATTGCTTACTACAGGTGGAAATACACCCCTAGCTTAAACTGTGATCATGGAACAGCAGAACTGTTGTCTTCTGAGTGTACACACACACACATACACACATATATATTTAAAGAAGCCAGAGCAGTTTTTATGTGTGTGTTAAATAAACCAGAACAGTCTCCTGAAGCAACTAACTTTTAATAAAACAAACCATTAAGATTATGTAATGTAGTATGAGGAATTCTCATTATAATTGTTAATAATTTTAACATAACTTGTCTGGCAAAGATTCTTGGGTCTTGACATTATTTAATATCTAACCTAGCCAATGCTCTCAAATGCTATCTGTGTCAATGATAGTTTCTAACTCAGCAGTGGTTCTAAGATGCAGTATACAAGAACTTTTGCTTTTTAAAAGTACTCTATTCCTAGTGATTATTTATAAACAAATACATTTGAAAACAATAAATTAAGGTTAGATACTGCAAAGTGACTCCTCACAATGCAATTCTATTTTGATAACTTTGAAGGGGATGTTGTAAGTACCTTTTGAAAATCTTTTTTGAAAGATTTTGAAGTTCTGTTCCCACTATCTGAATTTAAAAATCTAGCTAAAAAAAGTTGAAGCTTCTAGTCTACTCAATTTTAATAAATGCACATAGAGTTCTACTGGGTTTATTTAGTAGCATAATTTTCACATAAGGAGTATTCACAGATGCAATATGTATTGTACAGGAATTCTTGTCAGGATTGTATTTCGAATGAACCTGCTACTTGCAAGACAGAAAACTTTCTCTGTTGCACAAAACTTTTTATGTATTTGCCATATCTGACAGACTTTCAGTCAGCTGTCGAGCCAAAGCATAAACACTGATTTATCATTATATAAGGAAGGGTTGAAGTAACTGAAATTCAAGGTAAGCTCCCTTTATCCATTCAGAGCATTACCAGCTTTACTTTTCCAATCACTTTTTAGGTGGGACTCTATTTGAGCTCTCTTTCTTTATTCTGCTAAGACTCTTTCCTCCACATAAGCTTACAGATGGCTGCATTGAACTGTGACAGGCCTGGATAAGAACTGCAAGGTAAAGTTATCAGTTGGCAGAGTGTGAAAAATCATAAGTAAATCATCACATATCTAAATGTGTGTGTATTGGTAACTAACTCTTCAGTAGCTGGTGGAAAGAGCAGGGCTTAATACAACTGGAACTTTTGGTACTGGATAGAAAATTGACACAATTTTTAAAATATTTTCATTTTTTAAACACTCGCCCTAGTGCTTCCTCATGTTCAGTTTGGTGTCCACCAATACCGTGGGCCTTTTCTGCCAAGATGTTTTCCAGCCAGGTGGCTCCTAACATGTGCTGGTGCATGGGGTTCTTCCTCCCCAGATGCAGAACTTGGCAATTCCTTTTGCTGAGCTTCATGAGGTTTTTGTCAGCCCCTTTATTCAGCCTGAGGTTCTTTTAGATGTTAGTACAATATACTGAATTTTCAGTCATTTCATCCTGTTTTGCATCAACAGCCAGGCATCTACATTTTCTCTGTGGAGAACTTCTGAAAGGTACTTCCAGAGAGAATGATCTCACAAATACAAATATTTGGAATGAACTGTTACTTTCATACTCATACTTGTTACCTGTACTGAATGTGTTGAAAGACAAATGATCAACTACTTGGTACCCACCAAATGTTAAACTTCTATACAGCTAAATGTGAGATAAATTTAGGTCTAGCGATTCAGCCTTTCTTTTGATCCAGAATTATCATTTTTGTGCTTTCCCTATGATTCCTGTCACTTTTTCTGCAAGAGAGTTCTCTTCCAGAAGTCTTAGATAGTTAAACAAACTTTCAATAGCGTGCACGCGCTGAAGTCAATGGTAAAACTCACAAGTTGTGGATCAGGATCTTATTTTTCAACTGCGTACAATTCCACCTCAGGACCTTCAAACTTAATCAAATCCCCTTTCCACTGAAAACCATTCACTTTCCTACTCTTTTCTTACTCCTGTGTTTAAACATCTAACCTCTTCCACTCATGGTAGACTCTGTTAACTCATGAAATGCTACCCGGATACAAATTCATTGCAGTTATCTTTCACAAAAGCAAGATATCACATGAGCTTACATTTAGGTCTACTTAAGTGATTGAATAAAGACACATTGATATGCACACTAGAGAGGATTAATGGAATGAAAAAAGTAGATTTCTTAAAATGTTCAGTACAGGTTCACCTTAAAAGGTGTCAGTATTTAGGTACTTATGTCTCAGCTCAAATCCAAGATACCCAAAACACAGAGGAGTGAATACTAGCAGGAGAGGTCTATAAGCTTTTTACTTTTAATTTAAAAAGAATGTGATAGAAAAAGGCCCACAAATTTTCTAAAAGTGTTCTTACCTTCATAATTATTTTAACATAATGAAAATATTTGAATATAAAATGTCTGAATTGGTGAACCAAGATCTTAAATTTTTTAAATCTATTTCCACTGCATAAAACTACAGAACTTTTGATGCAACCATTTTGATTTAGAATTAAATTTGCTGTCAAATCAAAAAGACTTTATATATCCCAGATTATTTTAGAAGAAAACTATGAAGGTACAAGAAATATGATGAATTGAATAAGTCGAAACAAAACAAAACCAAACCACTTCACAATATTTTTTCATAGAAAAATATTGAATTTTTTTTCTCTCTTTTTATACAATTTGGGGAAAAAAAGAAAAAAGATTGTTCTGACAGTCTTCACACCCAGGGAAATAAAACTCACATTTTTTTTTATGTTTTGCATTCTTCATTTACTCAGTGGTATGATGATTATATCTCAAGAAGTTTGGAAGTTTTCAGCTGTTGATTAAAAAAAATTAATATCTAATCTATATTTTTTATAATTGATCCCCTTTCCACACATTTTCTTATGTTCTCTCTTTTCTTCCCTTTCACAGGCCTCAAATACAGGTCTAAAATACTATGCATTCCCTACTTCATTTAGAAGGAATATGCAGTTCTGAAGAGTTATACAAGATCGGTAGCTGCTGATCTCGGAGAGAGGTGTCAAACTCTGAACTGCTACCCAAGATGTTTGAAATTATCCTATTTCTATCATTAGGAATTTATTTCCATCTTTGGAACAATGATGTCATCTTTCTTCTAAAACCATTTCACACACACACAGGCCAGAAGGAATGAGTATGACCATGAGGTTTCACTGACTGCATAACATGCTACACTGAATTTCAGAAATTTGTTCCACAAATTACAAAAATGACTTTTCATTAACTTGGGCACTCAAAAGTCAAAGCAGACAAGATCTTTAATGCCTCATTTTGGTTGTTTGCTTGATAGTTACTTTTAAGACAAACATTTCCAGCATTTTAAAGTATGGTAAATTAGCCTCACAAGAGGAGCTGGAAGTTAATGACTGTATTAAAAAAAAATTAACATATTACTGACCCGGAAAAAGTTAAATGCTAAATAAGAATTTAGAGGCTGAGGAATTAGAAACAATAAACTGTAATAGCTTTAGCTTTCTTATAGTTTAATAATAGTCTGCTTCACACTGATATTTTTTAATTTACCATTTTTCACTTAGATCATATCAAGCACTTTCAGGTTATGTATGTTCCAATAGAACTTTACACTGGTGACATGTCATTTTGTACCCAAAGATTATGTGAAACCTATTAGATATAGGATGAAAACAGCAGATAAAAGCTGTTGTGGTCTAATAACTCTCTACTCTACACACTTTTAAAGCTTATATCAGGTTCAGATTTTGCTTACAAGCTAGCCCAGAGTTCATTAATCATTGGGTGGAAAATATGTAAAAATGGAATTAAATTAAATAGTCTCACAAACCCTAATTATTATGGGTGATTAATTTTTCCATTCTAGACTCCATTAAGTGCCTTTACAGATATTCTTTCTACACACCCAGGTTTCTAATTTATTTCCCCCTTTGCCTTCATGTCCTACCCGTGCAGGGTCGTGCCAGGATACTCATTAGTTTTATGCTAGCAATTCTGCCAGGCAGCCTCAGAGGCATCAGCATCACCTCAGAAATCATTAACGGAACTGGTGCTGCAATCTAAAACTGACAAGCATAGAATAATCATTTAGGGGCTGAAACATGTTCTTCCATAAATGAGCATTTTGAAGGAAAAAATAAAAATACATATGTTCCAGTTATCCTCTGAAGCCAAAAGGTGATCTTAATAAATCAGATCTGAAGCCATTTTTGTACATATCTGCTTGCCACGTCTGAAAAATAGCATCAAGTTTTTCAGCCCCATGATTTATTTTTTGCTGACAAAGTCCAGAAACATTGAATCACCATGTGGCAGGAAAGATGCTGGATCTGGTTCATAATCTGACACTATATTGGCTGGGCCTGATGACATTATTTGCATACTTGTCATGGTATGTTTTACTTAAGTTGTCTGCTGCCTGGCTTACCAGAACTATTTATGAGGCAATTTTTCACAAGAACAACATGAAGGATTTGCATGGTCATATACATGAAAATTCATCTGAAATAAACTAGCACGGTTTTGAGGGACTTTGAATCATTAGGTACTGATCCTGGTTGGATTAGTGAGTCATTTGGGGGAAGCTCACAAAAGAAAGGTAAAAATATTTGGAAACAAAAGGAGATGTCTTGCTTGGCTGAGTGACCTGGCCCTTCAGACTCAACATTCTCTTTCTGACGAGCAGAAACAGATAGTGTTTTCACTCAATCATCTACTGTAGACACATATATCCCTTTAAACACCTTTCTATTTCTCACTTTTTCTCCTCATAACTCCAACTCCATAGTACTGCTTTAGAATCATGTTTCCCTTTCTCAGTTTGGCAGAGGGATGAGACGGCAGCTACCCAATGGTCCATAGCGCCTTTTGACTATAACAAAGCCTCACATTTATCAGTGATAATATAAACCAAAAAGAGACTCTTTGAGATAGTGGAGGGGAAACTTGCCCTCATTAACCATCACATCCAACACAGAATTCACTGATAATCTGTCTGCCTGTAATGGTCAGGCTTAGTATTTTTATCTCATTAAAAAGAAGATGAGTAAACATAGCAGTTTTGTGTTCAAAATGGTAATGGAAACAACATTAAATTCCACTGATTACAGCAGATTATTTATACTTTTATGAAGTAAAATAAAAAGGAATAAATGACTAAGTGCAAACCAGTCAAGAGACAAAGATCAGCAATCAGGGTCTTCATGTCAGTATTCACCTTATTTGTGTCTCCATTGTGACCCAAGTTTTCATCTTAGTCAGGGAATGCCAAGTCAGTGAATTCAGTATAGTTCACACTTTCATATACCTCATCTTTAAGCAGATTTGTAGGCCTGCACATCTAGGAAGATGAATTTCAATCTTTATACTGATTAGCTATCAGTTGATCCTGACAGCTCTGATGTTGTGATCAGAGTTAAACTTCTAAGGCTTGATTTGCCTGGGTAGAGCTTGGTGTCCAGTGCCACTTGACATCACCTGAAGTATCTAGGACAAATTCTTGTGTCTTCTATGACAGAACAGTTAGAGAACTGATGCAAGAGCTAGACCCCTTTAAGGAAGTGATGAAAGGAGGTTAAGTGGAGTACCCGACGACAACTCAAATGTCAATGGATATCCACATGAGGAAAAAAAATTAAATTAACCAACATAATGTAAGGCAACATTACTTACAGGCATGTAATGGTTATAATTCCCCTAGGTCATAACTTTCTCTGTGCCTCAGTTCCATCTGAGAACTAATTTTAAACCAATTGGGTTTAAAGCAATACCTTATGAAGCAATAGAAACACTAAAAATCATCAGGCAGACACATCTGGGTGGGGTCAACGAATATATAAAGATAGCTGGAGGAAGTATACGATCTAAACCAAATTGTATGTACTGAACTAAATAATACTTTACACAAAGGATTTACAGCAGATTTTGAGCTAGCTGGGGTTTGGCTTTTTTGTCTGAACTCTTCGCTTCGTTTCCTAAAAACTACAAAACATTTTCCCTTCCTTTTTCAAGATTCAGATTGTCTCTAGCATTGCTTTTAATGGCACTACTTGCAGAGTAAAACACTTCAAAGAAATAAATGAGGCAAAACGCTGGCTTATAAGAAGAGAGACTCATTCTGAAAGTTGCTCTTTTGCTCAGAGTGGATCTCAAAGCTTTCTGCAAAACATGAGATTCCTATTCAAAATCCAAAGTTTCTAATAAAAAAATCTCCTACTGTTCAGTTCCTCAGTTCCTGTGAGAGATGCACACGTGTCACTACTGAAACATAAGCTGATAATACTGAGGTAGAGGTAAACTTTAAAAGCACAGCATCATACATTTTGTGAGGATCTTTTGTAACTCTATAAAAATGCCATCAGAAAATAGTTCTGTTTGGCAGCAGTTTGAAGATATGGTCATTTTATCTAAGATACACAAGAAAACAGCTGGGTAAATTCTGTCAAGACAGATAAAGGGATAGCACTTAAGGAAAGAGTGAAAAAAGGGACTTTGTGACAAATTGATTTTCATCTCCAATTATGGCTCTTTAGAAAATATATCTCTCACAAAGGATTCAAACAAGCCTCCTAATGCAGGTAGCTATTGCCTTCTGGTAACTCTTTACTTTCATTTGTGCTTTCATTGGATGGCTTTAATACAAAAGTGGCACACACAAAAGTTTACAAATGCGGTGCTGTCAATGACATTTTAAAACCTGTATTGCAGCTCTGTCAAAACACAAATATGGTGACAACGCAACAGTGTTCTCTGAGAGGCCTTTTAAAGAAGCAAAGCTATATGCTGGCCGGGAAAATATGGCATCTTATTAGACTGAGTTGTTAAAATTCTAACAAAGAAAGTCTTCCAGGTAGTAAATTCCTGCAGTAGACTGCAAAAAGAAAGGGATGAATTTTTCAAGTAACCCGGGCTTTACCTTCCTGCCTCTGAATCATTTGGTCGAGTGAATTATGCCAAACCATCTGCACAGCCTTCAGCTCACGCAGAAAAGAGGTGGAGAGGAATTTAGGTAATGGTGCCAGAGAGAGAGTTCTCATTTACTTTTATATGCCACAGTGGATTTCAGAGTAATCCACAAACACACCCACATCTTTATTTTGTCTCTTAAACTCCTGTATCAGCACTATTAATGAAAAGAAGATTTAGTATATTAAAATGCAAATTAAATGAACTTTGGCAGAGAATTCCTGCAGTACTTCTATCATTACAGTAATAATTAGCTTAGGAGCTGAAGTAGTGGTTTACTAAAAATAAATACTGTTTAGATGGAGGGCTTTAATCTGACATGCCATATTCCACTTCAAGTGTAAGTGTAAATGACTTCAGTTTCACTTGACTGATTTAGAAGCAGCATCCAGAAGGAGATTTTGAAAATAATAGCTACATTCTTTATGAAGCAGCAGTAGAGTTTTAAGTAAAACATCCATCTAGAGCAGTATATAACAGGTAACAACCCTGTGACAATTAACAGTAGCTGTGAGGAGTGCTAAGGTGCAATTTTCTGTTCCTAAGTAGGACACACAGCACGTTTCACTTGAACTAAGAAGTAGAAGGAGCCTAAAACTGTTTCAACTCTTTGAACAAGATTTTCAGTGGTTGTAGTATGGCTTCAATTTGATTAAGGTAAAGGAGTCAAATGAAGCTTTTTGATTCTATAGAGGTGGGTTGAAAAACATCATTAACCTTTTTCCACAGTTCTGGATGAGTCAGACTGGAGATACTGAAAACAGGATATCTGGGGTATTTTGACAATTTAATTGAAGTTTGCTTCAGATTTTCAGTGGATCAAGGGTTATTTGATTTAAATTGCTTTGTCTGGCAGTACTTTTTTTTCAAAAATTGAGGTAACAATTCTCTCAAGATTACAAGGATAATTGTATCATTCTCCTTTGTTTGGTCCTTATCCAAAAATACTTTAACTTGTGCTGGGGAACAATTACATTATTTTCTCACTTTTAGAATAGGCCCTTGGCCACAGTATTCTGTATGTTTTTATTGTTTACCAACAAAGGCAATGTTATTTGGCAGTTCTCCCCTTAAGTAGTCTGTGACCAGAGGTGAATTAATTGCCAAGGCAAGTTTTAAAAATATTGTTTCACTTTAAAGGATAAAACACACACTCTACTCATCTATAAAAGGTACAGATATAGACCAGACAGGTCCAGAAGCTTCTTACATGAGAAAAATTGGGTCTATCTATATTATTAGATTTTTTTGAATTATCCTCTTTTGTAAGTGCTATAATTCTTTAGCTTTGCTGCTTCTCTGCTGCTTGATTTTGGATGGGGAAAGAAGTTTTTTAGGTGGCAGAAGGCAAAGAGCAAAACCTTCATCGTAATAACTGAGCCATCATCTCATTCCAGTCCAAAAGCATTCACAAATTGATGACTTATCTTCACTATTTGCTTACCCTCCTTGAAATTTAACCATCTTGTATGACAAGTATCTCAATAACTAGGTATTGTATTCATAAATTATTATGGAACCGACATACTCATACTGAGAATGATTAATGAAACTGAATTCTTTTCACATAAGATACTACAGGGAACATGAAGTTGTTCTCATACTATATTCCAGCCTTTTTGTCTGTCTTACAACTCATTCTATGACCACCACATTCTTTTGGTAATTTGTAATTACTAATGAATTTTGAAACATTGTGTAGTGAGGAATTTTAAATCAAAGGGGTTTTTTTTCCTCCCAGAAAGTGATGATGTATCAAAAATTCCTTTTTCTATCTTCTCAGATATATCAGTTCCTGAAAAACATTGGTCTGGAATGAAATTTCGGATTGAAAGTAGAAAAACAATCACTTCTTACTGTTGCTTGACATCTAAATAGGTACCTATCCCAGGGATTAGAAGATGGACATTTAACATAAGAACTAGATGTCCAAGCCCTGGGAGAAGACATTGTTTATGTCACCCTGGAAGAGTGCCCTAACCAGTGCTTTAAAGCAGTTTTTGGTCTTCCTTCAGAAGAAAATGAACCAAAAAAAAAAGTTGGTTTTGTACCCAAGTGGCATTAGAATTCTGTTTACAGCCCAATTTTTTTCTGTGAAATAGTAAAAATGTTTAAAACATTGCTTTTTGTGAGGCTGTCTATCTGAGGATTAGTTTATTACCCTAAGACAAAATTGATTTCAACAATGCATTCAGTTACGTAAAAATAAAATGCAAATACTTGAAGTCTCAGGCAGTACAAAGTTCGAGATGACTTTCAGATCAGTCACAAATTCAGGCAGAAAACAGAAATCTAAATCTTTCATTCTGCCACATGTTGGTCTTTTTTTGAAAGAAACCAAGTACTAATTTTGGAACTGAGGAGAATCCAATTTCTGAGCCTCCCTGTAACGTAAAAACACAATTTCACAGCAAGATTTAGTTCCCTTATAATATCTCATGCATACTTTCACATTAAGTTTTGCTTAGCACTTCCCTTCAATCATACTGAAGAAATGTGTGAACTTTACCATGAGATTACATTAGAAAACATTACAGTATTTATGAATACCTCACTGAGGAGAGGAGAGCACAAATCTGGGGATTTTGTTGCAGTCAGTATGAAGTGGGCTCCCAGCATCCACACAGACTGAGTGGAGAGTTTAGGAGCAAAGTCAAAATGAAGAAAAATCCCCTAATGGAAAAATCACCTGTCAGAAAAGCTCTGCCAAGGAACATTTGTAGCTTGATGATGTTGTCCACAAGTTAGAAATATGAACAGCATCTATGAGCTAGAGACAGGAAAACCGGCAATGATACAGAATCAGCACTTGGACAAAGAAATGTAAACACACTTAAATCCATGAAGAAAAAAGCTGTTTAAAAGTGAAAACACATCCCTTTGGGACATGGAGACAAGCTTTCTCTTAGCAGCACAAGCAAGCTTTTAAGCAGAGCCAGCTGGCTTGGCAAAGACTCACTTCATCACTGTGTAGGTTGCTGCATGGAGAAGCCTGCCCTGAGAGCAGAAGAATGAGGCTCAGACTTTATTTTCAAAGTTCACCAGATTGTAGCCTTATTTAGCTAAATCCGGACCTATCATAAAGCAAATGCAAACCCTACCAGAGACTTAGGGCTGGGATTCTATTCCTCATCAGAAACAGGAAAGTATTGCTATAAGTATTATTGTTATGTTACTTATATAATACTGTACAAGAAGAGAAAGACTGCAAATATTTTACAAGTTACCATTGACCATAGAAAAACATGTGTTTGAGGAAGGCAGTGAAAGAAGGTGCTGCTAATTCATTTACAGTATATGGTTTCTTATTTGACATAGTCCAGTCCTTTAAATTGTAATACTGACTACAATCATAAAAGAGATATGTGTATTTAAAACAGCAAGGCACTCCTGCTTTGTGAAAGGGCAAGGAGCACAGAAAGCATCTGTGTAAAATCTTTGTAGATACTTTGTGTATCTACAAAGAGTACCGAGAAAAGATGTGGTATGATAGACACCCATGTATAAATAAAGATCATATATGTGTCAGAGAGATACATGTGATGAATTGCATTGTGCCTGTCTGGGTATTTCATGCAGATTCTGATAATTAACTTCTCCCTCCGTCACCTCCTTTCACATTCCAAAAGCAGATCTTCACTGAAAAATGACACAGAAAAATATCCTTCATTTCTGCCAGGAATCTGTAGAAGAATCCAGTTTCTTCTGGGTTAGAGGTTGGGATTTCCTTGCAATGAGAGCATTCAGCTCTCTAGGGGATTCACAGAGTTTGAGAATTATATA
>VXBT01006309.1:5243-27973 GCA_013400235.1 Oriolus oriolus
TGTGGCCAGACTTTTCCTTTTCCCAGACTGCCTGGGGACACGGCACAGTGGGATTTGAGCAGTGGGATTTCACCAGTGGGATTTCACCAGTGGGATTTGAACAGTGGGATTTCACCAGTGGAATTTGAGCAGTGGGATTTAAACATTGAGATTTGAACGTTGGGATTTGAGCAGTGGGATTTGAACAGTGGGATTTCACCAGTGGAATTTGAGCAGTGGAATTTGAGCAGTGGGGTTTAAACATTGGGATTTGAGCAGTGGGATTTGAACAGTGGGATTTGAATAGGGGGATTTGAGCAGTGGGATTTAAGCAGTGGGATTTAAGCAGTGGGATTTTCACCAGTGGGATTTGAACGCTGGGATTTTCACCCCAGCCAGGCACTTCCCAAGGGCAGAGGCCGCTCCTCATTTTTCCCTTTCAAGCTCCGGCCGCAGGTGCCGGCCGTGCCCGTGGGAAGAGCTGTGCCAGCCCCGCCAGCTGTCACCGCAGGTGTCACCCCGGGGCCGGGGGACCTGTCCTGCCCGGGCAGGAGCTGGCCCTGGCCTTGGGCTGGCAGCAAACAGCCCCTTATCTCCCGTCCCTTATCTCGCTGGGCAAACAGCGGGGTCGCTCCGTGCCCGGCCCGGCCGATGTTTGATTGCCCCGATCCCCGTGGGAAGGGGCAGCCAGGGGGAGGCGGGAACTGCAGGGGAATTCCACAACGGGACATGAAACTGAGCTGGGAAAGCAGCAGGGAAACAGGGAATGTCCCAGCGGGATCTGCTCCCTGCAGGAAGGGCTCACACCGTGTCCCGAATTCCAGACAGGGAATGTCCCAGCGGGATCTGCTCCCTGCAGGAAGGGCTCACACCGTGTCCCGAATTCCAGACAGGGAATGTCCCAGCGGGATCTGCTCCCTGCAGGAAGGGCTCACACCGTGTCCCAAATTCCAGACAGGGAATGTCCCAGCGGGATCTGCTCAGCTCCCTGCAGGAAGGGCTCACACCGTGTCCCAAATTCCAGACTGGGAATAACCCGGTGGGATCAGCTCCCTGCAGGAAGGCCTCACACCACATCCCAAACTCCACAAGCCCCAGACCCAGGACGTTTCCCTTCTGTTGTGGGAGGAGTTCCCTTTTCCTCGGAGATGGCAATTCCCAGCTGGAGCAGGGGCTGCTTCCACACCAACTTGATGGATGTGGGAACATCCAGCGCTGTTTCCCCAAAATCCTTCCTCACCCCTTGGAGGGCTTTGCTGACCCCCCCAAAGCCTCTCCCGGCATCTCCTCCATCCCCAGGGAAGAGCAGGGCACGGGCAGGGCTCAGCCCCTGTCCCTCCCCGTCCCCCCAAGGTGTCCGGAGCGGTTTGGAAGCCCTGGCACAGCAGCTCCATCCCAGGGGTGACGAATCCAGGCTCCAAGGCCGCATCCCACAGCCAGGAATGCGCTGGGAAGGGCCGGGAGCTCTCGGGGAAGGTGTTAAAGAGCCCGGCAGTTGTTTATAACCCGCGGGAAGCGGCGATTTCCCCCTGATTACCCCTTAATCCTCCGTGAGCGCCGCTTTACGAGCCGGGGCTGCCGCGGAGCTGCGCGAGCACCTGGGCTTGGAGCCCCGGAGCACAAAAATCCCCCCCGTCCTCACCCGCCCCGAGCCACCACCCCGGGGATCAACCCCCAGGAGCCGTTTTGGGGTCAGACTGGAGGTGATCGGTTAAAAAAGGAAACAAATCGAGTGATCCCCCGGGCAGGTGGTGTCACGGTGCTCCCGCTCCGGGCTGGAGACGGAGCGAGGGGGGATCCCACAGCGGGTCCTGCTCCAAGGGGGATTCCTGGTGAAATCCCTTCCCCGTGCTCCCGACCTGGACGTTCCCAGCACCACCGGGATGGAACACTGGAGGTCTCCCAACTCCTTCCCAGCAGCTGCTCCTGGCCCTGGGCTGGCAGAGGCCAGCCCGGCCTCTCCCCACCAGCATTCCCACCCGGATGCTCCCAGGCTTCAGTTTCAGGAATAAGGAGTGGCCTGTCAGATGCTTTTCCAAGATCTTCTCATCCCGGGCTCCAGGGAGGTTGGATGCAGCCGGGATCCTGCCTGCAGGTGGGGATGGGGTGAGGGAGCAGGGCTGGAGGTGGGGAGCACAGCGAGGGCTTCCCAGCCCCCCACACTGCTCCCTGCTGCCCTCAAATGCCAACACCTCCCCAGGCCAGCCACATCCTCCTGGGAGGAGCTTTGGGATTTGCAGACAGCCGGGTTTAGGAGCATCTGGAGAGGTTTTGGGATTTGCAGACAGAGGAGTTTTGGGATTTGGAGATAGCTGGGTTTAGGAGCCTCCAGAGAAGTCCTGGCCAAGCAGGGGGGCTCAGCACGGAGGTCCTTCCCCAAGTGCTGCAAGGAACACCGAAAACCCTCGGCACAAAATGCTCCAGCAGCTTTATCCCAGTGCCCGAGCAGGAGAAGCCCCAGCAGCTCCCACCCTCTGCTGCTGCCCCTTTGGGTTTCTAACTGGGTAAACTGGGAGTGATTCCCAACTCTCCAACAGCAGCAGCTTCCCCTCACCCAGCCCCAAAAGGCTACGAAATGCCGAACTCTGCCACCTCAGACATTGCAGCTGGGACCATTCCCATCCCCAGCCCTGCCCGGGATAGCTGGGAAGCCACACGGCATTCCCACATCCCAGCTGGAAAAACAGCCCTGTCCCAAAATCTGATTCCAGGTTTTCTTTGTGATGAAGCTGCACACAGAGCTCCGCTGCCTTGATCCAACAGCTGGGGGCAGTTCGAACACAAAGCAGCTGTGGAGAACGTCCTACAGCTCTCCTGCCAGGGAAAAGGGGTGTTTTCCCATGGAAAGGGGCGTTTTCCCATGGAAAGGGGCATTTTCCCATGAAAAGGGGCATTTTCCCATGGAAAGGGGCATTTTCCCCAGGAATACAAAAGCAGCACCCACAAAACTCAAACCTGAAGAGCTGAGCAGCAGCTCCAAGAGAGCAGGAAGCTCCTGCCCTGTGTGAGTCCCCCCCAAAATCCCCCAAACTCAGAGCTGCTCCTTCCCCAGCCCGATGTGTCCCCACCCCGAGGAAGCCACTCTCCACCTGCCTGCGGATTTGCCTGAACTTTGATTCCCAGGATTTGCTCATCACCCCATCCCATGGCTTCTCCCAGGTCTCTCCCACCCACGGCGGGGAAAACATCAGGAAATCAAGAATAGGATGAGGACGTCACGAGGGAGAGCTCAAGGGGGAAGGAGCGGTGCTCCAAACGTGTTTTAAGGGATTCACAACCACTGTGGTGCCTCAGTGGTTTTCTCCTGGAGAGCTGGGAAGCCCTGGATGCCACAGATCCCGAGCTCTGCGTTCTATCCAGGCCAGGAATTTTACACAGGGGCTCTTGAGGAACTTAAGGAACTCAAGGCCTTGCGGGTCCCATTCTCCTTAGGCAGGAGGCTTTAGGAAATGCCGGCCCTGATCCCTGCGTGCCGTGCGAGCCGCCCTTCCCTGCTGTAAAAACGGGATAATATCCTCCTATCCCAAAGGAATGTCGGCCTGGAGCTGCTCAGAGCCTGCCCTGGAAGTGGCTGGGCACGGAACTGCTCCCCAAATGCAGCTCCTGCTGCACCTTTTCCTTGGGATCTCTTTCCCTACAGCTCAGCTCGGCCATTCCCAGCCCCGAGGATCCAAATCCATCGGATCCCACCGTTCCCACGGGACTTTGGATCAGTGGTTTCACCGCTCACAGCCTCAGTTTCCCCTCTGGATCAGTGAAAAGGACACACACACCCCTCCACCTGCCTGGCCACAGGCATTTCCAGCCCCAGGGGATTCCAAAATCCCTGGAAAAGAGGCAGGGAAAGTGTGAGAATAGCCGGAGCCCCCGTGGTTGTTCATGGGATGAAGAAATGGAGGCTGAGTCACGGAGCCAGAGCCGAGCATTCCCAGGAGAGCCCCAGACTCCCAACAGACTGGTTCCACAGAGGATTCCGGTGCTGATCCCAGGACAACAGCATCCCAAGGTCCCAGCACTGGGAATTCGGCAGGGCTGGAGCAGCTGGAAGGGGATTTGGGGCCATCACTTGCAGGGAATGTGGGATACACACTCCACATCCAACCAGAACTTCCCAGAGGAGCATTCCCAACCACCCCAAATGAGTTATTTTATCCCACAGGTGCCCCCCTTGCAGAAAGAGGGGGGAAAAGCTGGGCTCATCCCAGCAAAAAGAGCAGGGAAAAGTTGGGCTCAGCCCAGAGAAAAGAGCAGGGAAAAGCTGGGCTCATCCCTGTCCGAAGAGTGGTGCCCTGGGAACACACAATTCCCTTTAAACCCGCCCCATCCCTGCCCCTGCCCGCCCCGGACCCCATCCCGGGATATTTCTGATCCTGATTTCCCAATCTGCAGCACATGATGCAAGAGCAGAGCTGGGCACACGGAGAGGAGCCCGGGATGTGGGAAAACACCTCCCTGACTCACAGAGGGACTCGGGAAAGCGGGATGAGGGCAGCAGCTCCCGTCCCCAGGCGGGAATGCCGGGAGCAGGCTCCTGGGAAGGATGTCGGAGGTGGAAAAAAACAAGTGGCTGCTTCCCCAGGGGCTCAGCTGAGTCACGGTCCCACGACGGAGCCAGGGGCCAGCGGGACTCCCAGGATTCCATCATTCCACAGATTTAATGGAGACAGGGAAGGGGGTGCTGGGGCAGAGGGAGGAGATCTCAGGGTACAACAAATTCCACCCCAAATCCATCCCTTGCACCTTTTATTCCTTTAGAGAACTTCCAAACCTAATCCTGCCCTTCCCTCATGGAAAAGGGAATCCGTCTGCAGCCAGGCCAGGCCCGGCTCCTTCCCAAGGGCAGGGAAAGGCCTGGAAGCAAAGGAACTGCCGGGCATGGAAAGCCCCGAGAGCCTCAATGCAGCTCCTGCAAGGGCAGCGAAGCTTCCGGGGGAAAATGAGGAGTTTGATGGGACCAGGGAATGGTTTGGCTCAGAAGGGACCCTCAGGATCACCCAGTTTCAACCCCTGCCAGGGATCTGGTGGCCAAAAGCTGCCGTGAGCCCGGGAAGAAGGATGGGAAACAAAGGGAAAGGGCCGGGGAGGGAGGCAGAAGGTGAAGGGGACGGGCGATGGAAGCAGAGGGAAGGCTTTGCTCGGAGCCAGATCCACAGCCCGCTCCTGAAACTTCCCTCCCGCGTGCCAGGCGCTCCCGAATGCTAATCAGAGCTGCAAAAACACCAAACAATTCGGAAGGAAAAGTCTCCTGGCAGGGTTTCTCCTGGAGACGTTGGGCTGGTTTTGTTTATGAGCGGGAGGAAGTGGGAACCGCTCCTGTTTGTTCTGCGGGAGAAAAGAGAAAGCTCCAGTGTTTTAATTTCTCCGCTGAAAACCCTGGAGATTTGGCCCGAAATGGAGCAGGGAGGCTGATCCAGATCCACCCGCAGCCTTTTGTTACAAGGAAATATTCGAGTCGCTTTTTTTCCCCTCCCTCCCCTTCTGCGTGGGCAAAGAAAGGGGCAGTGGATACAAAGCCGGCGGTTTTTGTTCCCAGAAAATATCAAGGAAAAGAGCATTCCAGAGGCCAAGGGCGCAGCGCGGCTCCCA
Organism: Oriolus oriolus; assembly: GCA_013400235.1. NCBI lineage: Eukaryota > Metazoa > Chordata > Aves > Passeriformes > Corvidae > Oriolus > Oriolus oriolus. The sequence goes on from VXBT01006309.1 coordinate 10,809, forward strand.
GGGCACGGGAGATGTCCCAGCTGGGCCGATGCACCCCGGGAAGGGCGAAAATATCACCTCAAAATCTCCTTTTTGTTACAAGGGCAGGAGAGCCACACTCGGGAAGCCTAAATTCAGTTTTTAACCACATTTTTGCCCCCCCCGGGGACACACACATGAGGCTGGGGGGGGACGAGGTCACACCAACTTTGTTCACTCAGAGGCGCAACTTGCAATTCCTGGGACGGAAAATCCCTGGATCCACATTTCCCTTTGGTTCTCACACAGGAGGGCCTGAAGCAGCACCTCGGAAAATCAGATCGAGCAGGTTTGGTGGGGGCTGTAACAGCGAGCAGGAGGAGCTGGGACGGAGCTGAGACGGGAGCTGGGACAGTTCCTGGGTGAGGACAAGCAGATCCCAGGACAAATCCCGGCATCCCGGGGCCAGAGGGCACTCCCGGAGCGCGGAGCAGCGTGAGAACAGAGCTCGGGCTGCCCCCGAGGCTCTCCGGGGCCTTTCAGAGCTCTCTGCCGGGCTCACACAGCTCTTCCCCTGCAGGGAGCAGCCTGGCATGGACAAACTGTGCCATTCCTGGCTAAAAACTTCCCAAAAACCCAGCTTTTAGGAGCAAACCCCAAATGGCTTCACCATGGAAACCCAGCCCGGGGCTGGTAGCGCCACTGGAATTTGCCCTTGGCTGTGGCCCGGGAGGAGCCTGGACAGGGAAACCTTTCAGCTCGGGAAGTGCCAGCCCGGGAGTCTGGGACTGCTCGGGAAGCGCTTCCAAGGCAGCCAAAGGCGCGGGATTATCCCGCAATAATTCACCGTTCCCAGACACGGCCGTGCGGAAGCGGAGCCAGGCTCGGCTCCCGATCTCTCCTTTTTCCAGGGAGCTGGGGAAGGGAGGGGAGAGCGAACAAGGAAGGGAGAGGCAGAGCAGGAGCTTTCCAAGCTTTTCTTTGGGAGAAGGGAGCACCATCCCATCAGGCTGGCAGCCCCGGCAATGCTGGAGGCGCCCCAAGGCAAACCTCACCCAGCGCCCTCCTGTCCCCAGATCCCGCATTCCCAGCTCGCGCTCGTGGATCAGCAGCATTCCAGACACAGTTTAATTTCCCCAAGTGCCACAGGCTTTTGGCCGAAGGCACATCCACAAATGTCACATTCATCACCCCGGATCCGCTCCCTCCTCGTCCTCATCCCTCACTCCCTCTGCACTCCAGCCCCGGGGAGTCAAGAACCAGGTTGGTCTTCTCCAGAATCATGGAATATCCTGAGCTGGAAGCAACCTACAAGGATCAAATCCAGCTCCTGAATAATCTCTTGGTTTGGGGTCTGGACTTCCACGGGCACCCAGGGAGGTTGGGAATCGCCCTGCCCTGGGAGGTTGGGAATTGCCCTATCCCGGGGGGTTGGGAATCGTCCTGCCCCAGGAGCAGCACCCACGGGCACCCACCGTCCCCCCGCGGGGTGGGAGCGTTCTGGGCGGGTGCTGGAAGCCACCAGCGGAGCGGGAGCGGGGGATGGACGCGGTGCCTGGAGCAGGGATGGAATGGAGCGGGAATGCCGCAGGACGGGAATGCCGCGGAGCTCCGCTGCCATCCAGCGGCCACGAGCCGGGGCTCCGGCAGCGCCGCGGGCTCGCTGGGAGCCGCCGTCACCCCCCTGCCACTTCTGGCACAGCCAAAGCCGCCGGGATGGGTTCTCCCCAATATCCCACCTCGCCTGCAGCAGCCCTGTGGGGTTTAACCGCTGCTCCCAAGGATATTGGGCGCTCCATGGGGTTTTTTACACCTTTTCCCAGCTTTTTCAGCTGAGAGAGCAAAGGAGCAGCTCTGCTCTGCAGCCAGGCTGGGAAGGCTGGGAATGTTCAGCCTGGGGAAGAGAAGGCTCCGGGGAAAATTTGAAACCCTTTCCAGAGCCTGAAGAAGCTCCAGAGGAGCTGATGAGGGGATTTGGACAAGGGATGGAGTGACAGGACAAGGGGGAATGGCTTCCCCCTGCCAGAGGGCAGGGTTAGATGGGATATTGGGAAGGAATTCCTGGCTGCCCCATCCCTGGAAGTGTCCAAGGCCATGCTGGACAGGACTTGGAGCAGTGGACATTGGAACATGTCCCTGCCCGCGGCAGGGGGGGCACTGGATGGGCTTTGGGGTCCCCTCAATCCCATCCCGGGCCCCTCCCCGCGCGCCCCCTGCGGGCCCCGCCGGGCACTGCAGGCGCTGCCGCCGCCGCCGCCAGGGGTCAGCGCGAGCCCGGGAGAGATCCCCGATCCCGCTGGGATCCCGCATTTCCCGCCTGGGATGTGCCCCCGAGCCCCCGACAGGGATCCGGCATCTCCCACCTTGAAGCGTGCTGCCGAGCCCCGCTGGGATCTGGGATCCCCCTGCCCAGAGGAGGTCACCTCACTCCCGGGAGCCGGCTGCCCTCTGAGCAGGAGATCCCCATCCCAGGGGGCTGAGCCATGGGAAAGCGCTCTTCCAGAGGGAATCTGCAGCCCTGGGGACACGGGCCCGTGCTGGCCTTGGCAGCGCTGTGGGATCAGCTGGACTCCGTGACCTTTGAGGGCTTTTCCCAGCGGAATGATTCCGTGATTCCACGAGATGCCGCAGGGGCTGAGCGGGGTCAGGGAGTCCCTAAAACCTCCCGCACGTGAGGTGTCCCTGAGCCCAAACCTCACAGGCTCCATCAGCCCTGGGCTTCCTGGAAGCATCCCTGAGTTTCACTGGGACAGATCCGGCTCCGGGGTGCCCGGGGCATGGATCCGCAGCGAGTCACTGACGGTGCCAAAGTGCCCGTGACAAGGAGATTTCACAGCCAGGGGCTGAAAAGGGATTGCTAAAGATCCTGATGGAGATCCTGATCAAGATCCTGATCAAGACCCAGCCTGCAGCCCTGGGTGAGGATCGCTGCAGCCCTGGGTGAGGATCGCTGCAGCCGGATTCGGTCCATCCTCCCTGCAGAACTGCAGGGCCAGCTTGGACAGGATCCTGTTCTGTGGAAGGGGTCCCTGAGCAGGGCCGGGGTTGGAACAAGATAAACTCGAAGATTCCGGATCCAAAACGTTCCAGAAGAAGTGCAGCACCAGGACAGGACTCAGCCACCAACCCAGCCACCAACTGCACCATAGACCCAGAACCCACAGGACATCCCTCAGAAAAGGGGAAAAACGCAAAAACCCCAAACCAAACCCCGATATCAGCCCGGCCCCACACCACAGAAGCCGGGGCAGAGGGGCCAGGGGGGGCTGGGCATTTCCACACCAGTGCAGGATAAAATTCTGCCCTAAATCAGCCCAAAGAGTTCAGCTCGAAAATGTGGAACTGCAGCACGACTGTGGGCACGGGTCTCATCCCTCCTCCTCCTCCTCCTCCCGACCCTTCAGAGGCAGGGACAGCACAGGGAGCTGGGAGACTCCTGATGGGAAGGGATGAAGTCAAGGGCTCGGTACTTTCATGGGATCCTTGAGGAAAAACCCCAATCCCGAGGAACTGGGAGGAGATGGGGCTGGAGCAGCCCCACTCCGACACCGACGGGGAGGGAAATGAAAACCCGGGCTCTGTTCCAGCGCTGGGATGCTGCAGCGCTCAAAGACAAACCTAGAGCTGTTCCAGCCACTCAGAGCTCCAGGTCTGCATTTCCCACCTCTGGGAAGAGCCAGCGCCAGATCCTCCCGGATCCGTGGTCAGCAGCAGCTCGCTCCCCTCCCAGGAAATCCCCTGTCCCACCCTCCTGCTCCTAGGCCGAGTGCCCTCAGCCCCCAGGCTGCTCCCAGCACCACGCCCAGATGGCAACACCAGCACGAGTCGCCTCAAAATCCAAAGTCTCCGCATCATTTTCCAGCAGGAAAATGGATTTTCCATCTGGAGCAGGTGCACAGCAGCCTCCCTCCCAAAGGGAGCCGCTCAGCACGCACCACACGCTGTCCCCAGCGACCCTGACGACGCTCCCCTTGCAGCCACCACGGGCTTAGGAGTGTGGAAAACCATCAGGATCCCCTTCCCGAGGGAAAAGAAGGAAAACCTCCAGGGAAGCCGCAGCCTTTAACCTTTCATCCACGGCTCAGCAATAAAACTCCAGGAAGAAAACTCCTATGGGGGATTTCCAGCTGAAATGGCCCCAAAAAATCCCTGTTTTGATGAAAGCAGTCAGTCCAGCTGGCAGAACAAACCTCTCTGCTCCCTATTCCCTCTCAGCAGCTCATTGGATTGGGAATTTTTCCCTCGAGACGGGGAAAATACCACATTTTCCAAGAAGTCCGAGGGGAATGCGCTTTAAAAAGAAAAAAAAAGGAAAAATCCATATTCCTGACTCACCTGAGAGCAGCAGGATTCGTCCCACAGGAGCGCATGGAATCCTCCCTCCTCCAGAGCTGGGATGCTCAGAGCAGCCCAGAAAAAGAGGGAATTGTAGCCTAGGGCTCCAAGTGCCACTTTTCCACCTCAGTCCCTCAGGAGATCCCTGTAGCAGAGCCAGTCCCGCCAGGATGATGCCAACAGCAGTAAATCCAGGGGATTTGGGGAGCCGCAGGTGCCCGCAGCCTCCCGGCCGTGCCATTCCCAGCTCCGGACAGAAGGGAGCATCCAAATCCCAGCCGAGGCTCGGCGCTCGGATCCCAGCGCGGAGGAACCATCCAGGGACAAATCCTGGCTCGGGAGCCTTTTCCTGCCGGAGGGGCACAGTCCCAGCCCTGGGCACGGCCGGGCTCAGGTGTCCTCGCCGCCGGCACGAGGAGATTCCAGCAGCTCACGGAACGGCATCTGTCCCTTCGGGAATGCCAAAGCCTGTGGGGAAACGAGTTGTCAGGGTGAGGGCCAGGAGTGACCTCGGGCGCTGCAGCACAGCCCTGTGTCCGGTCCCTGCTCTCCTCGGGGCACCCGAGCGCACCCCGTGGAGCGGGGCTGTGGGAGATCCCCAAACTCAGCTCCCAAACGCCGGGATTGTGCCAACCCAAGGGACCCGGCCGGATTTTCCCTGCAGAGGCGCTGGCCACGCTGGTGGCCACATCCCCAGGGAGCACCGGCCCATTCCTCACTCGGGACTGGTCCCACTGGCTCCTGGCATGCAGGATTCCTGCTTGAACCCCTCCAGAGAACAGCGGGACCGATTCCCTCGCAGGGAACACCTCCTGCGCACAGCCATCGCAGCCCCGGCGCTGAGAGGTGACAGCTGCCAAGCCGAACTCCCGCCAGGAAACCACGACCTGAGCCCTTCCGGGGTCTGGGCAGGGCTCAGAGGCTGAGCTGTCCCTTACCTTGGTGACAACCCCGGCAGAGAGCCTGGCACAGGAGCAGCTCATCCTAAACCACCCCGTGGAAGTTTGGGACGTGCTGGCAGCGGGAGCAGGGATGGCAGCGGGAGCAGGGACAGCAGCGGGGCCAGGGGACAGCCAGCAGGTTTTTGGGGGCGTTTTGTCTTCCCCACTGAGTGCCAGGTCCCCCCCGAGCCCCTCACGTGGCCACCCCGCTCGCCACAGCCCCGCTAGGCCTCGTTAGGGCGCCGCTGCCGCCGGCACAAAGTCCGTATTTGTTTCCCCGCAGGGGTGGAAAGAAAGGGGGTTTTGTGTTTTCTTCCTCTGCTCTTTGCAGGCTGCGGGGAGTTTATTTGACACTCCGGCACTCTTTGTGAGCTGAGTGCCCCGGGATAAATGCTACCCTTAAGAGTTACTTGGCGTTAGACAGAGGGACCCTCTTCAGAGGAGAATGGGGGCTTGTTGGGATGGGGCGGGAGGGGGCGCGGGGAGGGGGGCGCGAGGAGAGCCCTCATAGAAGGGTCTCTGTCCTGGCCGCACAATGGAGCGAATTCTTCAAGATACCGGGAGCTGAAAGGAAGGAAGGAACTTTCCTCCTTTTAAAAAGGATTTTCGGGAACAATTGGAGAAGCCATAAAAAGGGGAGCATTATTCCCCGGCCAGGCCGCTGGGCTGGGAAGCTTCTCCCTCCCCCTCCGAGCCCTGGGCTGGGCAGATCTGACAGATCCCACTGGGATAAACGGAGAGGTGGGATGAGGGTCACGGGCAGATCATTAAGGGGATGGAGAGCAGGAGGCGTCCTGGTCCTTGTCCTCCCTCCCACAGCCAGGTGCCGCTTCCATGAGCCACCTTCTCCCGCCTCCGGCTCCTTCTGCCTCCGCGGGAAACCGGGATTATCCCAGGAACACGGATTAAACACCCACAGGTGGCCCAGGGTGCCACCACCCTGCCAGGGATGTGGGAGCTGCTGTCCCCAGGACGCAGCCCTCGCCTGTGCAGCCAGAGTGGGGCATTCCCCCGGCACACAGCTGGAGAGGGCCCCGCCGGCCGCTTCCAGGGGAGCAGCTGCTCCTGCCCAGCTCCTGGGGAGTTTTCTGCACACCCTCAGCCCACAGGGAGGATTTAAAGCCGTGGAAGTTTGGCTGGCGAGCTCCACCACAGATCCCAACCCCCTCCAGGGTGGTGGATCTCGCTCCCACTCCCTCCCAGTGGCCACTGGTGGCCGAGTCCCCCCCATGCCCAGCCCAGCAGGGCCCTCCTGCCCCACCCCAGGGGCTGCAGGGCAGCACCTTCCCCAGAACTGCGGCTCAGGTCCCAACATTCCCCCATTCCCAAACCCCTGCTGGTCCCACTGGCACCCCAAAGGGTCCCTCATTCCCTCTTCCCCTCCAGATGCTCAGGGAATCGTGGAACAGGCACCAAGCCAAGGCCAAGGCCGAGCTGGCTGTGAGGAAACCTCCCGGAGCTCATCCCAACAGCGCAGCAGGGAAGGGACCCGCTCTCCAGAGCCTGGGACCGCAGGGAAGCTGCTGGCAGCTGGAATTCCTGGAGTTCCCGGCCTCAGGCCCAGGCAGCCGCCTCTTGGTGTCACTGGCAGCCCAGGTGGCAGCGCTGGCAGCAGCTCCTGTCCCTCCAGGGACACCTTCCCTGCCCTGGGTTACGGGCAGGGACAGCAGGAACCCCCTGAGCAGCCACCCTACAGCTCCTAAAACACCCCCGGCTGCACCTCTCGCCCGCCAGCGGGACCCCACACCCTGAAAATGCCTTTTCTCGTTCAAACTTAGGGAAAACTTCCCAAAATCCTGAACGCTTCGGCCTGAGAGCACAGCTTGAAGGAGCAGCAGCTGAAACTAACCCAGTGAGAGCAGGGACAGCCCAGCCTGGGGACAGTGTGACAGCGAGGTCCCAAAGCAACTCTCCCCGCCCGACCCCACCCAGGACCAGTTCCAGGGGCCCGGAGCAGCCCTGCAGAGCCAGCCCGAAGCTCCTGTAAGGCACAAAACCCCTCTGGCCCTGCTGATCCCGGCCTGTTCAAGGCTGCCTTAGGCTGAGCTTTACCCAGCAGAGCCCCCCCCGCTCCTTCAGGAGACCTCGGAAGGTTTTCCTGCAGCTCTGAGCCCCTCCCAGCGAGGAAAAGCAGGAATAAAACCCCGGAGGAAGCAGCTTTAGGAACAGCCTGAGCAGACAGCCCTTGCTCCCGACACAAAACCCGTTCCGAGCTTTATTTTTTTCCTCAGGAAAGCTGCGCAGCCACCCAGGGATCAAACACATTTATTTAAAGGCTTAGGTTTTAGCCCTCAAAAAACATCTGTGGCTTGGCAGAAGGAGCAGCCAATTGAATTTGAAAAATGTTCCCTTCTGAGGGCACAGCAGCGGCGCAAGGCCGGGGCCGAGGGCTTCGCACCTCATCAGCTCCGGGGGAGAATCGCACCCGGAGAGGGACCCGCGGCGAGAACGGCCCCTGACCGCCCTCGCTCCGCTCCTGCTCCGGGTGCCGCGCCAGGAAAGCGCTTCCTGCAACTCCAGCGCTGCCGCGGAGCGGGGGAAAACCCAAAACACGGGAAAACTGGAGCTCTAAAATCAGGCTGGGAGCAGGAGACACCGAGCCCCAGCGAGTCCCCGGGGAGCCGCGAGGCAGCGAACGCCAACCCTGCGCTGGGAGCTTCCACCGGGAGCGAGCCGCGGTCACCACGGAGCTACGGGGGGCAGTGAAAGCGTTTCCACGCCGCGTTTACACCGGCACGGGGGACTTTTCTGCCGCCTAAATCCACCTTTCCAGCTGGGCAAGGCCACCCTTCGTGGAGCAGCTCCAGCCCTCGGGCTGCCGCGGGCACCGGCAGAGCCCCGCGGTCTCCTCGCCCTCTCTTTTGGTGCTTTGCTTTTCTGCTCGAAGTTCAAGCAATCCCCAAAAGCTCCAGGAAGCCGCACTGTCCCCTCTGGCATTGTCACCACTGTCATTGTCTCCCCTGGCATTGTCCCCTCACTGTCCGGGGCTCCGCGGGGAGGGGGCGGGTGTGGCCCAAAACTTTTGATCTCCCGAAAATTTCAGGCACTCTGATCATTCCTTGTCCAGGAGCAGTCCCAGATGGAGGAGCTTGAGCCCGAAACCGTCCAGATCTGAGGCAGCTGCTGCTGCAAATCGCCAGGGAGAAGGGATGTGCTGGATCGGATGGATTTAAAACCAGGCTCAAGGGGAATGGAGAAATGCAGCCCCTGGAAGAGCCAGGTCAGAGCCTGCGGCTTCCAGATGTCCCAGGCAGAGGGATCCTAAAAAGAGCCAGGTCCCAACACCCCCCAAGTCCTCTCTGCACCTGAAGCCCTGAGCCCAGTCCAGCCAGGTGCAGGTGAGGTGGCAGCTGAGCTGAGAGACCCCTGAACCCCCCAAAACCCGGTTTAACCCAGAGCTGCCCCTCAAACACCGCAGGTGACACCGCTCTGCTCGTGTGGCCGCCGCTGTCCCAGGCGCTTGGGGTGCTCCTCATCCTCCAGCCCTTCAGGGGTGAATCTGCCTCCCCCAGCAGGTCCCAGTCCCAGCACAGCCATTCCAGAGGGATCTGCGGGATCCTTTAGCCAGGGGGAGCAGGCCCTGCCCAGCACCTCCAAACCAGGTCCTGCCAACATCCCCGAGGGTGGGATGGGCCCATTTGGGATTTTCCCTGTCTCTGCAGGCGGGAGGATCCTGCTGGACTCCACAGCTCTGCCTTCCAGGCTCAGCAGATGAGCAGGGACATTCCCGCTCCCAAATCCCTTGGGAGGAGAAGCACCTGCAGCTCCTGGGACTGAACCTGCCAAAGAACACCCGAGTCCTGCAGGGACCCGCCAGAGCCTGCTCCCCCTGCCCAGTTTGGCCTCCCCAAAATCCCTCCTTCCTCAGGAGGCATCTCAGCCTTCCCCAAAATCCCTCCTGCCCTGAGAGGCATCTCAGCCTTCCCCAAAATCCCTCCTTCCTCAGAGACACCTCAGCCCTCCCCAAAATCCCTCCTGCCCTGAGAGGCATCTCAGCCTTCCCCAAAATCCCTCCTTCCGCAGAGACACGGCAGATGTCCCCAGAATCCCTCCTGCCCTGGGAGACACCCCCACAGGGACACTCCTGCCCAAGGGGTGACCTTTCCTCTTCCTGACGGCGCAAGAAATAGGATCTGGGGCTCTTTCCACGCTCGCTGTGCTCACAAAGCTCCTCCACACCTCAGCTGGGAGCCTCTTCCCGAAGGATCAATGTTCCCACAGCCAGAGTGACCCCGCTGCCTCCCCGCAGCCCCAAACGGGGCAATCGCTGCCACATCAAAGGGAGCTTGAGGGGTGCCACATCTCCCAAACCTTGGTTTGGGGACACCTGAGCATGGAAAGCACCTGGAAAGCTTTTTAAATAGCTTGATAGAAAGAGCAGATCCAGCTGGTTTTGCAGGAGAGCCTTGGAAGAGGAGAGCACAGAGCGATTGTCTCCACGTCAGGGCTCTCACTCCCCACACCTGCGGGAAGCATTGAGGCGAACCAGGAAGATTTTTTTTCCTTTTCCCCCCATAATTCTCCAGGGAAATGAGAAATCTGACGGCCTGGAAGCACCACCTGGCTGCCAGCAGGGAGGGACGCTATCCTGGGGAGAGCTGCTCCGCTGTCCCAGCTGGAATCTCCCCTCCACAACCCCGGGCAAAGCAAAACGCAGCCTCTTCCTCTTCCCGAGGCCTGAGTCACCAGCGCTCTGCCCCACTTCCCTCCCCCCGTGATTATAAAAAGATGTCTCAATTAGCGAGAGCCGAGCGATTCCCGCAGCCTCCGGAGGAAACAAATTCCGAGCCGGCAGCGAGCGGCACCAACAATGTCCGGGCAATAAAAGCTCCTCTTGTTTCCACGGAAGGAACCTCAAACAGCCCTTCCCCAAACACGCATCCCTGGCACTCCGGAGGGATCCCGGGCTGGAGTTCCCCGGCCACGCCGGGTCCCCGGGAGCAGACAGCGCTAATTTCTGTGTGCGCTGTCGGCTGCAGGTCTAGACTGGTGTGGTCTTTTTGTTGTAGGCAGCGAAAGAAGGGAGTCATTCATGTTTTTCCAGGATTCGCACAAAAGTGCTCTTGTGCATCCCGGATCCCGCGGATCGCCAGCCCCGAGCCGGCTCCGGGCTCGCCCCGGGGTTGGGGACAGCCCGGCGGGGAGGGGACGGGGCTTGGAGGGGCTGCAGACGCTGCCCGAGGCCCCGCCCGGGCACCTGCCCCGCGGCGAGACTTTTGGGGAAGGAATTCCCACGGTAGGGAAGGGAAAAGCCGCGTGTGGGTCCCTAAAAATAAACCCAAAACCCCACCAAAAAAAAAAAAAAAACCACCAAAAATACCGAAAACACCGAAGGAAAACAGCGGCCACAGGGTTTTCCTTGGAGAGGAGGGGGAAATTCCCCCCACGCTCGCCGGGACCCCCGAAGCAGGAGCATCCCGGGAAGGGGAAGGGCCGGAGGACACAAAGGAGATGGCACCGGGGCACAGCAACAGCGGGTGCCGGCACCGAGGGCACCGCAGTGCCCGGCGCAGCCCCCCCGCACCGGGACCCCCGGGGGAACCCGCAGGAGCGAGTGCGGGGCGGAGGAGCCCCGTGCTGACCCCCCGAACCCTCCGCGCCCCCCGAGCCGAGCGGGGCACCCACCTCCGCCTCCGCCGGCAGCGCCCGAACCCTCCCGGGGCCGCGGCTCCCCCGGTGCGCGGAGCGGCATCCTCCTCATCCTCCTTCTCCAGAGCCTCATCCCGCTCCGGGTGCGGCCCCGCTCCCATCTCCCGCCGGGAACACCCCCGGGAGCGCCGGGGCAGGAGTCCGGGATGGGGCTCGGCTGTGCCGCAGCCAGGGATGCTCCGACTGCGGCTGCTGGGCCATTCCCCCTTTTATAGCCCCGCGGCGGCGGGCGGGCGGCGCGGCTTCACGGGACTTGTAGTTCCTCCCCCCGGCCTGGAGCCGCCTCCCTCCGTCCTTCTGTCCCTCCCTCCCTCTCTCCGTCCCTCTGTCCGTCTGTGGCTCCGCGGGGAGGGGAGGGCGCGGGCAGTGGGGGAGGACCCGAGGGTCGTGGCTGTTCCGCGCTTCACCGCGATCCCGCCGCTCTCCGCCGTCCCCAGGGGAGGGAAGAGCCGCTGGTTTTGCCTGGAAAATCCCGGTTTTCCACGGGATCCCGGGATTCGCATCCCTGGCACAGCCAGCCCGACGCCGCAGCGGCCCTAAAGTGAATGAGTAACCCCAAAACCCCGGCACGAACAGCGAGCGCTGCAATTGCGCCTGGTATTGGTTATTGTGCCGTTTAATTATTGTCCCAATTATTAATTTAACTTAATTATTAACCCACCCGGGGAATGAATGGGCAATTAACCGTGCCGTTGGCTTAGAGGCTCGTTTGAGGCCCGTTCTGCCGAGCCCTCGGTGCTGGCGGAGTCTCCCAGCGGGATGGAGCCGCGTCCCACAGGTTCCCTCTGCCCCCGGAGCCCCACGGGCCTCGGGGAATGTCCTGAAGGGCACAGCGGGCACGGGGCGGCACCGTGGGACAGGGACACGGACCCAGCCCCCTCCCACCTGCGCCAGGCTGGGGTTCACCGTCCCACACCCCCAGAACTGCTGCTGAAGTGAAAGCACAGAAGCTTTCTCGGATGAGGGGGCTGAGGGAGCAAGAGGGAGAGCGGAGGGGAAGGGAAAAAAATCCCTCCTGGCAGCTTTTCAGGGCCCGAAGCCGGAGTGGAAATGCTTCCCTGCCCTTAATTGCCTCGAGAGCAGATGGATTTCTTGAAGAAACCGCAGCTGAAACGCGGCACAAATCACACCACAGTGCTTGTGTTGGCTGCCTGCTGAAGGAGGGAAAAGGTCATCGTTGAGGGGATATTAAAAAGGGGGAAAAGCCATATTTCAGTGCTGTGCGGGAGGGGGCTGCGCTGCGTTTTCACAGCCGCGCTCTGGAAATTCAAACCTGTTTGGCAAGAGGCGGAACGGGGCTCGCAGCGAGGAAAGAGCTGGGAAAAGGTTCCAGATGATGGAGTTTATCCTGCTCCTGGATCCCTGGAAGCGCTCGAGGCAGGGTTGGACGGGGCTTGGAGCAGCCTGGGATAGGGGGAGGTGTCCCTGCCCACAGCAGGGGGTGGAAAAGATGAGATTTGAGGTCCCTTCGCACCCAAAGCGTGACAACATCAGCACCCAAAGCGCCCGAGCTCCCTGGGGTCCGTGGAAAGGCTCCTGCTGATCCAGCACCACCCGAGCTGGGCGTCCAAAGGGTTCCCGTGGGCTCACAGAGCCGTGGCATTGGATGTCTGGGATTTCCGAGGGCAAATTTCCATGTTTCTGATTTAATTCCAAGGTTTTCCTCCCTTTCCCAGCGGCATTTCCCTCGGAGCCACGAGCCCACAGGACATGGAGCTGTCAGGAGCCACCTCCCAAAAAAACCTGGCGCTCTCCAAGGCTCTGCCACAGCTTTTTTGTCACCCTCTGATGGGTGTGGAGGACCACGACAGCCCCCGTGCGCTGCTCAGGCCCCTCTGCACCGCCCAGAGACCCCAAAGGAGAGGGAATTCCCACAGAAAGCTGCAGCACCCATTCCCAGAGGAGCCAGACGCTGATTTGTGGGATGCTCCCAGCCCTGGCTGTGCCGTGAGGGTGGAAGGTGTCGGGAGATGCTGGAACAGGATCCAGCTCCGGGGGAGGCAGCAGCCAGGCCCTGAAAACGCCCGGACATTGTTGGGAAGTGCCAGCCGTGCCCCTTCCCAGCTCCTTGGAGAGCGCGGCATTCCTGCCCCGCATTCCTGAGCCACTGCCGGCCGCAGGGAAAAGCCCTGGGATGCTGGGGTGGGCGGGATGGGCAGGGACAGGGAAGGAGCAGGGTTGCCTGAGGATCAGGAATGAGGAGCCCAGGGGTGGGAGGATGTCACCAGATGCTCCCCAGGCGTGGAAAATCCGTGGATTCCCCACAGCTGCACTTGGAGCAGCTGAAAGCGTCCTTTACCCCGCAGGGATCCGCAGCTCCCCAGCGGCGTGGGGAGCACAGAATTCCCAGGATCATTCAGGCTGGAAAAGACCTCCAAGATCTATCGAGTCCACCCTGCAAGTATCAAATCCAGCGTGGGAATGTGGCCACTGGATCTGCTGGATCTGAGTTTTGCGGGAGCTTTTAAGGGAGGAAATCCTCGGCGCAATGGCCAAGGAAAGGGACGAGGGTTTTGCTGGGAAGGGAAGAGGGTTTTCCTGGGAAGGGAAAAGGGTTTTGCTGGGAAGGGAGAAGGGTTTTCCTGGGAAGGGAAAAGGGTTTTGCTGGGAAGGGAGAAGGGTTTTCCTGGGAAGGGAAAAGGGTTTTGCTGGGAAGGGAGAAGGGTTTTGCTGGGAAGGGAAGTCCTGTTCCTCGCTCAGGGCTGGCTTTGGGGCTCCCAAGAACACCACCAGGAGGATGGACTGGCTGATCTCCAGAAGATTATTCCCAAAATACAGAACTCCCGACGGACAGGAATTGCCAAGGGTGAGGGACTGGGTTGTTGACTCCTCCAGGCAAACAGGGAAAGCACTTGGGAGTCCTGCCCCGGGAAGGGGGAGCCGGGAAAACTCTTCATTCCCGTGGAAGCTGTGTCGGTACCAACACTCTGAGCAGCAGCCCGGGGTCACAGCCCCAGGCCGTGCTGCTTTTCCCACCCCAGCTTGGGAATGGCACATCCATAAATCCACACCCTGGGATTCGCTGGTGGCTTTTCCCAGAAAAACAACAAAATAAAGTGTTTAGTGACAGGCAGCACTGGGAAAATAAAGAATCAGGGCAGGGTGAGCTGGGAATGAGTTCCCACAGGATGGCTGCTCCCTGTTCCCAGGCCTGGCCAGCACAGTCACCTCTGGAAGTCCTCTGACCTTCAAATACCCTCCCCAGCCCAGTTAAATCCATATAAATATATGGAAATATGGGAACAAAAAGCTTTTTCTTTCCAGCGCCGAGAGTGCCAAGTGCCGTGGGAGCCAATAAAGAGCGGCTGCTCCAGGGAGCTGCGGCAGGTAAAACACAAACAGCCCAAATCCTGCCCCAAAACTTCAGCCAATCCCCACAGTTTAAAAAAAATAAAATAAAATAATAAAAATAAAGCTCAAACCAAGCCCCAAAGCTGAGGTTTGTAAAAGAGGAGGAAAATGTGGTTCCGTGCTTTCAGCTCTTGCCTGGTGCTGGATCCCAGCCGGGCCCACAGGCCTGGGAAGGATGGGCTGCTCCAGCTGCAGAGCACTGGGAGAGCTCCTGGGAGGGAGCTGGAGCAGGGATGGGAAAGCCTTGGGGATGCTCCTTTCCCCTCCCTGCTGTGGACAAAGGGACACAGAGTGGGCACAGTTTGGGATCGTCCCAGGCAGGGGCAGAGCAGGAACTCGGGAAGGATCCGCTGCCATCGCCAGCCCTGGGGTCTGAGCCCCTCAAACACCCGAACAGAGAGGGGCGAGGCGGGATCAGCCTCTGCTCCCGGGAATGGGGAACAGGACAAGGGGAACAGGCCTCGAGTTGTGCCGGGGAGGGTCAGGGGGGGCGGGAAGGAAAATCCCTTCCCTGCGGGAGTGGCCGGGCATCGGAAGGGGCTGCCCAGGGCAGTGGGGCAGTGCCCACCCCTCAGCGAGGAGCAGAGGTGGCTCTTCTCTCTCAGGTCTGGTTGATGGGGGGGGGGTTGGGTCAGACCTCGGACTTGGTGGTCCTGGAGCTCTTTTCGGAGCCACAGAGAGAGGGAGAGACATTCCAAGCAGGAGCGGTTCGGTACCTGGGCCTGGAGTTCGCCGCTCCCAAAGTCCCAGCCAGCCCCCAGGAGCTTCCCAGCGCCCTGGGGAGGACAAAGCCAGGCCTGAGCAGAGGCACAGCATCACCTGTTTGCTCAGTGACACGGGCAGAGCAGGGCAGAGGGGTTTAAATGCCACGGCCGAGGTCACCCAGGACAGCCGGGACACAGCACGGAGCTCCCAGACCCTGCCCCACCAGCTGGGGAAGGCAAAACCACCTCAAACCCCATAAATATCTGATAAACCTCCCAAAATCGCCATGAACCCAAAGCAAAGGAAGGGCATGGGTAAAACGATGAACCCCAAGAGCCAAACCTGCTCCTCACTGGGACAGGGGCACAGAAAACCCCAATTCCTGCCACGCCAAGGTCTGGATGGGCTGAGTGCTTGATCCTCAAATCACTTAAAACCAGCCTGAAAGCCCAAACGCTGCCAGGAGCCCATTGTGTGCTCAGCTGGGGAGATAAATCCACCCTCTGAGGCGGCCGAGGCGGCTCAGCCCCCATCTCCCGGCAGAAGGCACAAACGCCCGCTCGGGCCGAGCTCCCCGGCCGCGATTTCGCGTCTCTCCTCCTCTCCCCTCGCCTCCCGCACAAGGATCCATTGAGAGGCCGCAGAACAAACGCTCCCTTATGCAGCTCCAAGAAAGTCTCGGTCGGTTTGTGCGCGGCAGCTGCCCCGGAGCTCGCCGTGGTTACTCATTAACTGCAGCTCCCGGGGCACGGCGAGGAGGAATCGGCTTCGGAGAGCCTGGGGGAAAAAAAAAAGGAAAATAAAGAAAACAAACTGGCGATGAAAATAAATACATCAGGTGTCCTGGAAAAGGATGGGGGGGAAAAACAGGTGGCCCCAGGAGCAGCAACAGGGCTGGGATGGGCTGCGGGAGCAGGGTGGGCAATGGCAGAGAGGGAAATGTGTGGGGACGAAAGGGGATGGTTGTTGAAGGGAAGGGGAAAGGAGAGGGGACAGAGAGGTGCCTGTGCTCCGCAGAGAGGGCTCTCTGTGCCCGGGCTGCAGGGTGGGATCGCTTCCCTGTGTGGAGCCATTCCCTGTTCCCTGCCCCCGGCGGGTTCTCCGTGGGAATGAGGGGCGGCCGGGCTGGGGAGTGCTCCCCAGGGCTCACTCCCCTCCCCAGGGCTCACCCCACTCCCTGGGGCTCACCCCGCTCCCCAGGCCAGCAGAGCCCCGCCGTGACCTGTCCCGGCAGGAGAGGATGGAGCTGCTCCCTGGGTTCCCACCCTGGATCCCAAAGATCCGAAGCCCCCTCCAGCCCAATAAGGGATCCGGCGCTGCCCTGGCCAGGTGAGACCCAGCTGCTCCCCAGCCATCCCTGCTCCCCCACCATCCCCCTCCATGGAAAATCCATCCCCTGCACGCCTTCACTCCTCACCTTCCCCAGACACGGATCCTGGGGACAAAGCCATCCCAGGAATTACAGAATAGGCTGGAAAAGCCCTCCAAGGTNACAATTAAGGGATTGCAGTGGGAGGAATGGGGTGGGGATGGAGCAGAGCCAGGACACCGCTCCCGCAGGACCACGGCCCTCAGGGCTTTGGAGAATCCATCCTGAGCCGACAGCGGGGTCCTGGAGTCACCTGCTCCTGGAGGAATCCCTCACCCAGGGCTGTGCCAGAGCCCCGGGAACACCCTGGACCTACAGATCCCTGTCCCCAGGACCAACAAGGCCAACAGNGTGGCTCTAAATCCCTCCAGGAACGGGGATTCCACCGCCTGTGCCAGGACTGCACAACCCTTCCCATGATGTTTTCCCTGATATCCAACCCAAACCTCCACTGGCACAGCCTGAGGGCGTCCCCTTGCCCCATCCCTTGTTCCCTGGGACAAGAGCCCGGCCCCCACCCGGATTTGTGGAGCTCCCGGGCTCAGCTGCCAGGCAGCTCCATGGCAAGGGAGGATCCAGCCTGTCCCCAGCCTGTGTCCCCAGACCCCCTCAGAGGCGGGAGTCACCTCCCTGCCCACCCCGGGCCCACAGGAGAGGGAATTCCTGGCAGCTCCCTGAGATCCTGAGGAGGGAGAGCCACAATTAAAGCTGGAATAAAAAGCGGAACATTGCTGGGACCAACGGGAGAGGCTCAGCCCTGCCTGGCCTCCCGAGCTGCTCCACGCATTCCCGAGGATTCCCGGCCACTGCCAGGATTGATCCTGTGTTTTCTGTCTGCCCCGAGATAAGGGGAGGCG